>JAADYH010000541.1:0-18706 GCA_023338125.1 Phytopythium aichiense | reverse complement strand
CTTCTTCAAACGGGGGTAGAAGTTGGCGAGCACATGGTTGCTCGCGTTTGTTGCCATCTGGATGCTTGCATTCTGGAACCACCCCGTGCTGATGTCAGCGCTGCTGGCGAGCAGCGTCTTCACACCGCGCGACGCCTTATACAAATCAACCGAAGCGCGGAAGTAGTCGTCCGGGATGTGCTTGCGATTGTATTTGCCGACACTCACAGCTGATAGTCACTTGTAGTAGAACGTTTGGTCGAGAACAGGAATCGCGAGCTGGTCGTGAAACAGGCGCAGAACGTGTAGGTTTGCGAGAGTGCAAGCTTCTGCCATCGCCTTGTTCGTGTCGTGGATCACACTGATGTCGGTATTGGCATTATGGGCTCTGCGATCGCTGACGTCCGCACGAACGCGCTTGGACTGCGGTGCCGTCTCGGTTCACTTGCTCACACGCTGCCGCTTGCTGCCGCTACCCTTGTCCGCGAAATCCGAGCGTCTAGCCACACGCGACGCCATCGCAGCAAGTTGGAAAATGCGATCCATCCAGCAAACGAGAAGATGTGGCCGTTGATGATCTGCAGTCGGCCCGTCCCAGAGGCTGTTCATTGGCGAATATTCGAGGCGGCGTGAGGAATCCAGCAACAATGGGTTGATCACTCACGGAGTGAGCGAAGAAGTGTTCTGGTTGCCGGACTTCATGCCCTGTCGACAAGCTTGGGCTTGGCTTGGCGTCGTCTCCCGACGCTTGGACCCAACAACGTGCTTCGGGGTCGTTCGTCCCCCTTCGACAAACATGCGTGCGCGAGGGACGTGGGGAGTAATTCTTTATCCTATCCCAGAGCCTGGGCGTGCTACGGTTGGCGCTTCCCATGCCGCCGACGAGACCCGAATCGCCCCCGACGAACCGATCATTCACGAACTCGCCAACATGGCGGCGCAGCGGCTTCGGTCGCAGGAAGAAGATGACCCCGGCCCACATCGCGGGACGGCTTCGGACTCGCCGCACTCGACGACATCGGCATCGACGAGTCCAAGATCTCCGGCTTCTCGCGTCCGCCGAGGAGAGTCGTGGGACCAGCCTGTCGACGCGCGTGCAAGACGGCTTCGAGCGCATCGCGGAGGCTCATGCTGTACCTCATTGTGATCCAATGACGTCCAGGTATGACTGTGAGCCGACGCAAGAGCGCTTCGAAGACATCCTGGTGCTACTTCTCGACTGCGAGCGCCGCGGCTGGCCGTGGCCGCGTGCGCTTTCCAAAGCTGGAGTCTGTATACCCAAGTATTCACAGGCGCCTCTTCCTTTAGCAGCGCGGGTGGAGGTGGCCTTCAGACCATGCGGCCTGTTGTCTGCGGTAACTTCCGCAGGCAGTGGATAGCCCGTCAACTCGGGCATTGAGGTTGTCGCTTTGCGATGGTTTTTTTTTGGACACCGTAAACGCTATAATCTCAACACGGACTCTTCGGTCAGAAAAATGCGTCTTCGTTCATGCCGTTGACGATATCGCTGGAGGCGATGCCGCCGGTGACGAGGCCGTCGCTGGTTGCGGACAGCCGCTTGCTCTCCTCCTCGTCTTCCTCGTCTTCCTCCTCGTCTTCCTCCTCGTCGAGCCGCACAATGCCGCTCGAGTCGTCGTCAAACACATCCACGGACGGCAGTGGCGCGTGGTTCCGCATGTAGTGAAGGCACACGGCACGCAGCTGCATCGCGTTGCTGCCCTCCGCGGCCTCCAGCAAGCATTCGACCGTCTCGCGGCACACGGCGTGCTGCAGCGCTCGCTCGCATACCTGCTTCAGGTGGTCCAGCATGAACTGGTCGGCCGCAACTAGCAGTTCCAGCGTCACCTCGAACTCGTCGTCGCCCAGAAGCGACACGCGCTCGGCGCCAGCCATCGCAGCCGCCGCGTCGGCGCGGCTCTTGTCCTCATAAAACGGATCGCGCCAGTCGCCGTCTTGCGGAGTCTCTGACCAGCCTCTGGTCGCTGCTGAAGCGTACTCCACAGGCTCTTCCTGCGGCCAACTGCTGCCCCTCCCGCGCTCGTGTGCTTCCGCATCGTAGGCGCTGAATTCGTTTCCGTTGGGGGTTTGCGCCTCGAGCTGCGGGAGGCCCCAGCACTGCTGGTAGTACCCGCCTGAGGGACTCGCGAGCGGTTCTTGGCCGTTCCCAGCTGCGCTAAACTCTGCCGAGTTGATAATGCTCGCTCGTCGGTCGCCATGCCATCGATCCTCGGCCACAGCCTCGCCGGTGTACAAATACTCCATCATCTTGACGAAGACCACATATCGAACGTCTGGCACTTGAATCTGCTTCTCGCTCGCCTCGCGGAAGCCCGACGAGAACATGACGCGGAAGCGCTCGCTCAGCAGGGACAGGATCAGCTTGTGCGCGAACACAACCCTTCCCTCGACGAGAAAGGAAATGTCCGCGAACTCTTCGCTGTTGACGAACTGGCCCAGCGAGCGCTGAAGAAGCTGCGTCGAGGACGCGAGCGAGATCTCCGCACACGGCGGTGGGTCCGTGTCCAGCTCGTAAAAGTCGTTCAAGTACTCGCTGCCGTAGGACCCACCGAAGATGAACAGCTTCCGGTCCACCACGGTGCACGTGTGGCCGGCCCGACGGCCTGGACCTTTGCCGACGACGACAATCGGCGCGCGTGGCGGTCGCCGTCGGCGACGAGGGCATGTGTGGATCGTGTCGTTCGGATTTGCTGGATTGCCGTCGCAGTAGTCCTCATGGTTGTCTCTGTCGTAGAGCTCGTACGAGTCTTCGTCGTCTTCCTCTTCATACATGCCGGCGCTGTACGGCTGCGTCATCCGACGGGCGTCGTCGCGGCTGGTGAAGCACTCGTCGTCATCGTCATCGTCGGCACCGTCGTCATCGTCGTCATCACCATCGTCACGATACTCCTGCGTGTTCGTCGACTGGAGTCGCCGCCGCCTTCTCCCGCTGCTGCTGCTGCTGTTGCTTCGCCATCTCTCGTCGGTAAATGAGCCGGACAGGGTCAACTCCTGGTGGCGCATCCATGGTGCTTCACTCGCCTTCAAGTCGTCGTCTGCGCTCCCACCCGCGCACGCCGCGCTCCGCCCGCCCTCCTCCTCCGTGACGATCATGTCGAGCCACTCGTGGTCCTCCGGGTCGTACACGTGGAGGTCGTTGTAGCACTTGGCCGACGGTCCGGACCCACCGAACAGGAACAGCATGTCGCGGTGGCACGCGAGCGTCATGCCCGCGCGCGGGTGCGGAGGTGCTCTCGGCACTAGCTCGTCCCCGGCGACCTCGAGGTCCCACGGGTTGCTCGTGCCCCGCACGCGCGACCAGGTGAAGCAGCGCGTGTCGAGCACGTGGATGTCGTTCAGGCGCTTCTGGCCGTCCCAGCCGCCGAAGACCAGCAGCGTCTGCGCGTCGCCGACGACCGCCGAGCTGTGGTTGGCGCGCGGCGCCGGCAGCTCGCCCGAGGCGTGGATCTGGCGCCACTCCATCGTGTCGATGGACAGCGCGTGCAGGTCGTTGAGGTACTCCCGGCCGTCCCCGCCGCGGAAGACGAGGATGCTGCGCAGGTGCGGCAGGTAGTCGGCCGTGTGCATGTTGCAGGGCCCCGGCGGCGTGCCCCGAACCCGCGGCGGCGCCTGCCAGGTGAGCGTCGGCAGGTGCAGCACGTGCAGGTCGGCGGCGGCGAGCGGCCCGCTGCCGAGCCAGCCGCCGATGATGAAGAGCTTGTGCTCGGCCAGCGTGGCCGTGTGGCCGTTGCGGCCGGCGGGCGGCGCGCCGTGCGCCACGTGCGTCAGCTCGCGCCACGTGCGCGCCTCGCAGTCGAACAGGAAGAGCTCGTTGTGGTTATGGCGCCCGTCGTAGCCGCCGAAGACCAGCAGCTCGCGCCGAGAGATCGCCGTGGCCGTGTGGTTCTTGATCGTAGGCGTCGCGCCGCCCTGCACGCGCAGTCGGTTCCACCGCATGTACATGCTGGCGCGTCGGACCCGGGACTTTCCCGGGGGAATATGCGGGTGCTGGGGGGTCTAGAGCGCGTCTTGAGGCCGCGCCGATGGGGATCCGGGCAATGTGCACACGGAGAAGACGCCGGTAGCGACGCCGCCGGCTCGCGAGACGTCAGGAAGCCGCCGCCGCCGCCTGCTTCCCCCCTTCCTTCCTTCTGAGAAAGGCCGCGTCCTGGTGTTTCCTTCTTGCCCCGCAAAGTGCTCGACACTTTTCTGCACCGAAACCTGCGTAAGGCTTCTGCGTGGAACCGAAATGCTCCTGTCAGAGATTGAGCATCCAAAAGACAATATAGTTACGATTTTGGAGGTACACTTGCAGCTGCGTGGCGTGCTGCGCAGGAACCTGGAGCATTATTGACCCGATTATGACCAATCACAACGCGATTTGTTGCAAAGGATGTATTCTGACAGGTCGAAACTGATCGGAGGGTTCACACAACAACACATGTTGGACACTTCGACACAATCGAGCTCAATTTGCTACATTTATCAAGTGCTGTGCTCACTTGACATTGTGTCTCATACCTCAACACAATGCGGCTTCAACAAACTAACTCTCTGGAAGCTAATATTGTGTTATTTGTGAGTTCTTGGTGGACAATGTATGAAACGTGTCATTCATACATATTCCTCAAAAGTATTAGCAATTTTACAAAACCCAAAACCCATGTCATACTTCAGACTCGGCGGAACATGGAGCTCTATGCTTGCAGCTGCATGCCGATCGCTCTGTTGGCCTGCTCCCTCCCTTCATCGCGAGGAGCAGCGGAAGGTGACAGAGCGAGTGGGGGGTTGGGATTTCCGCCAACGCACTCCTGATGCGCACCGACGACATCAATCGTCAGGTGTTCAAGTGGAGCGAAGCGGTTCTTCGAAGTAATGCGGGTCACAAGACGGAGGCGCTGGACTCGAGCGTCGAGCACGCCCATCGCCACGCTACTGCGCGATTCACTCGCTCATCCCGAACGGCCTCTCCGCCGAGATGATCAAGAAGGGAGAGCACCACGCACCACCAGATGCTGAGGCGCTCACGCATTTCATCAGCTCCTGACTTTGTGCACCCAATTGACACAAGTGACACGCATACGTCCGTCATTCTTCACCCTAACGATCATCACTCCGCCACGTCTTCAAGGTGGATTGCAAGTCACACGGGGTCTCCCGCCCGCCGGCCTTCATTCCTCGATTCGCCCTCGAGCCCGCAGATCTCCAGCTCCAAGTCGTTCCCCTAGCCGTTTCGCTGCTCAAACTCATGGCGGAAAAGACTTCATCTGCTGAGCACCCTGCCGTCGAGCCCGTGACTGGCCCACGCCTGGCACCCAACCAGAACTTCGAGCGGCAGTGGGTTCTCGGCAAATCGCTCGACGCTATCGAGAAGCTGCAGCTCGCGGTGCCCGGACTGGTCTACGTCTCGCACGACGCGGCGCGGCCGAGCTCGGTCCGCATCTCGGGCGACTCGGCCTCGATCCTGGAGCACGTGGAAGTCTCCCGCGACGGCTCGGACACCCTGCGCGTCCATGCCAAGGGGAACATGAACGGCCACCTGCTCACGGAGGTGTCGCTGCAGCGCGTGTCAGCCGTGCACTCCCTCTCGTGCGCCGGATCGGCGACAACCGTGGTGGAGGACGGCGTCCTGGTGAGGAACGATACGCAGTGCACACTCGAGCTGCAAGCCAAAGGCAGCGGCGGCGTGTTTGTCGCCTCACCGGTGTCGATCCACGTGGGCTCGTTGCGCATCAGTCAGAATGGCAGTGGAGACGTGCAGGTCGTGGCGCCGGTCATCAGCTGCAAGGTAGAGGCCAGCTTCCGCGTACGGGCGTCGGGCGACGTGAACGTGTTCACGAACGATCTGCAGAGCCAAGACGCGCAGCTCGAAGTCGCCGGCAGCGGTGACGTGAATGTGAACGTGGCGAACGCGCTCGATATCGGGGGTAAGCTCCAGACCAACGTCGTCGGTTCCGGCAAGCTGAACGCTCGCTGCCGGTCCCTCGACGTCTCCGCCATCGCCCTGGCGGTCGCGGGGTCCGGCGACACCACCATCGTCGCCTGGGAGAAGCTCGCCGCGTCCACCATCAAGACCAGCATCGCAGGCTCCGGCGGCGTGGCGGTGGCGTGCGGCGGCTCTGGAGCGGCGTCGCTACAGGAGGTCAGCATCGCTGGGAGCGGCAGCGTCGACGTGGCCGACGTGTTCGCCGACACGGCCAAGGTCAGCATCGCCGGGAGCGGCAACGTGGCCCTGCGCGTCGGAGCCGAGGCGCACGAGGCCTTCTTCGGGTCGGGTAACGTCGAGTACGTCGGCGGTCCGCCGCGGGAGGTGCACACGTCAGGTCTGCGCGCCGCGTACGGCCGCGCGAACTCGCACTCGCAGCTGACCCGCCCTCTGGCCGCCTCGCTGGCGTCCTCGCAGCAGTTCCCGTCCCCGATTCCTCTCCGGGAGGCCGCGTTCTCGCAGATCCGCGCGTGCCAAGTGCACATGGACGTCAAGGGGGCTCTCGGCGGGCTCTTCAACCTGTTCCGCTCGTGAATTGGCTATTCACGGATGCGGAGTGTCGATGCATGCACGTAAATAATCAATCTTTCTGGAGAGTTATTGGCCCAAATAATGATTGGCTCAGAGAATGGATTCTCATTCGTCCATATTCAATGAGAGCGTGTGATTGGTTTCTTTCGACGAATCAAACAGCAGTATTTTGCGAAGAAATAATGCGATTGGCTCTCATGGCGAGATTTGATTGGCTCATCCGTGAGCGAATCACATGCGATTTCTTTTAAATCACCTGGTTTGATTGGATGTGAGCAACCCTAATCGCACAGTGCAGATATCAGATTCTGCATTGTGCGACTAGGGTTGGCGCTGAAAATGGTTTGTTTATTGTATGTTGCTGAGAACCCAATGTTTTGAAACATAGTGTTCTTGTGGTCCACACTGTGTTCTGATTGACTCCCGGGTAGCAAGTTGAATTGCATTTCTTGGGAATGGGAATGCTTCTGCGCGGATACAAACGGCCAGACGCGAAGCTGACGAGACGCTGGTCACATCCGCGGCTCGCGACGACCTTGGCGACGGCGACCGCCAGCAGAAGCGCTCACCCGCTCACTCGGCCTTCGCCTCCCGACGAGATGGAATCGCAGCGGTCGGCGGTTGCGCGGGGCGCCGCGCTGCTGCTGCGCGCGTACGTCGGCGCCGTGCTGTTCCTCCCGCGAGTCGCGTACGTTGTCACATTTATGCCCGAATTGCGCTAAAATTACCGCGCGCCATGGCGGACTCGCCGACCGTGGCATACTTTATCCAAGTCGACGGAGCAGCTCACGGACGGCTGGCGGGTGTTGTTTGGCCGTCATTGTCCTTCCCACCGCAGCTGGCTGCTCTCCTGGCGCTGGAACCCGCTCGTGCTCGTTCCTCGGCGCCTGCTCTCGCTGCTCCTCGACAAGATGGACGCGCTCTCAAGCAACAAGGCGACTGGCTCGGCCAGCAACAGCAGCAGCGACAGCAGTGGCAAGCGCGAGCTGCGGTGGCTGGCGCCGGGCGAGCGCGGCGGCGAGCGCGTGGCCATCGTGAGCTACCCGCGGTCGGGCAACTCGCTCATGCGCGGGCTGCTGGAGACGCTCACGGGCGTGTACACGGGGTGTGACACCCGGCCGGACCGGTCGCTGAGCCAGGAGCTGCAGCAGTACGGCATGAAGGGCGAGGGCGTCGTGGACGAGTCGGTGTGGTTCGTCAAGTCGCACTTCCCGGAGCGCGTGGGCTGGCAGCCCTTCGCCGTGCGCAAAGCCATCGTGGTCGTGCGCAACCCGTGGGACGCGATCGACTCGTACTTTAACATGACGCTCACCAACACGCACAACAAGAGCGTGCACGAGAGCCAATACGCGCGCTTCGCCGACCGCTGGGACGGCATGCTGCGCAACGAGATCGACGTGTGGATGAAGTTCCACCGCTACTGGACGAGCAAGGTCGACATCCCCATCATCATCGTGCGCTACGAGGACCTGCTCATGCACCGCGAGGAGACGCTGCGCCGCGTCTTCCTCTTCCTCGTGGACCGGCCCTCGCTCGACGGCACCGAGTGGGACGCGCGCATCAAGGCGCTCATGGCTTCCAGCGGCGACCAGTCGGGTCCGTACAAGCCGCGCAGCGGCAAGATCGGCGCCTCCTTCCGCCACTACTCGGAGGCGCAGTTCCAGTACATCCTGCAGACGGCGCGGCTGCCGCTGCGCGGCTTCGGCTACGACACCGAGACGCAGAACTTCCCCGCCGACATCCAGCTGCCGCGCCGCCAGGTCAAGCCCGGCAAGGTACCCGGCGCGCAGCTCGAGATCTCGACTGACCTCGAGATGGAGGTGCGCCGCAAGAACGACGTCTTCGGCCGCGGATCCACCTGGTTCCGCAAGACGCTCACGGACCCCGTGGTCGCCAGCGACGGCTCGGAGCTCAACATGGACGAGGTGCTCGCCGCGCGGCAGCGGGCCAAGGAGCAGCAGGAGCACAAGCGCGAGAGCAGCTGAATCCTTTATCGGTTCGAAGACCATTGCTTGTAGTTATGAAAGCATGTCCACGTATGAACATGAGTCCTGCTCCTATCGTCTCCAATGGAACAGGACAAGAGCAACATCAAGCTCTAGCTGCGCGGCATTCAACACCTCCGCACTCACAGTGCAGTGGTGTTCGGGTTGCGCACGTAAATGTTGCGGTTGCGGCCGTACTTGATGTCCCAGAAGGAGCAGCCGACGACGGCGGCGAAGACGGCGGCGATCGAGAAGAGCACGAGCGCCTCGAACTGGTGCGGGTCGCTGAACACGATGCCGACCACGAGGATGAGGATGTAGAAGAACTGCGACGTGGCCGTCTGCATGGCGTTGACGGCGCCGCGCTTGTGCGGCTCGATCCACTCCTGCATGATCTGCGTCTCGGCCAGGTCCGTGCTCCAGAGCCACATGCGCGAGACCACCACGCACGCGAGCAGCAGGTAGTCCGACAGCGGAGACTCCCCCGTGAGCAGGAACGCCAGCAGGATGGGCAGCAGGCACAGCCAAAAGAGCCACACGCTCAGCACCGCCACGCTCTCGAGCCGCCCGATCCACACGCGCAGGTACGGGAACACGAGCGTGCCCAGCAGCCCTGCGATGGCGCCCGCGCCTTGGCTGGAGCCGAGCAGCGAGTTGGCCACGCCGCGCCACTTGAGGTACGCCATGTTGAGCGCGCCGCCCGAGAGCACCGTCATGTAGAGCGAGCAGAAGGAGAAGCTCAGCAGGAACACCGGGTGCTTGGCGTACTCCCGCCACTGCCGCACAAAGTGCGCGGCCTCGTTGACGAGGTGAGACCCGCTCTTGTCCGCCTCGTCCTTGTGCGAGGCGTGCTTGCTTGGATCGATCTCCTTGATCGCGAGCTCCGGGACCAAGTGGTAGATGTCCTGCGTCATGACGTACTCGAGCGGCGTCGACGCCACGTTCCACACGCCCACGGCCGCCGCGCCGATCGTCGCACGCGTGGTCGCATCGTCGCCGGCAAAGTCCATGATGATACCGAACGCCATGGGACCGAGGATCTTGCAGGCCAGGTCGATGCGTCTCATGGTCGTGTTGACCTGAGCGAGCTGCGCCGAGTCTCCGCCGGCGATCACGACGACCCAGTCGCGCTCCAGACCGATGGTCTGCGCGTCGTTGAGCACCTGGCCGATGCCTCCGCACACGAGCGTGGCAGCAAAGAGCAGCGCGAGGCGCCAGGTCCACTCGGGCTTGTGGATGCCGTCGGCGTTGGTCACCACGAGGATGGCCACGAGCAGCGCAGAGCTCAGCACGATCATGAGGTTCTCCACCACGATCGCGTACTTCATGGCCGCCCAGCGATTCGTGCGGTCGATCAGCCGGCCCACGGACGGGATCACCACCATGCACGTCGCGTACATGGCCAGCGAGAAGCTCGCGCTCGGCAGCAGCGTGTCCACGAAGATCTCCATGAACAGGATCGGCACCGCGAACTGCCACATGCGGTCGCCCTGTTGTCCACCGAGGTATCTGTCAGTTCCACCGCCTTCATCTCAATGGCATGAAGGGACTGCGGACGCACCCAGGCAGACAAGAGGTGGCCGCCGTAGAGGTACGCGAACACGCGGCTCGGGCGCGATGTCCTCTGGCTGCCGCCAGTTTCCCTGTCACGTAATAACACCAGTCAAAAGTCGGGCATCAGCAATGAACAAGCAGGGGGGGAGAAGTCAAGGACGCGTACAGGAGCCGAGTCTTCTCCTCGTCCGACTTCTCAGCACGGGCGTCCAGCCACGCGACCACCAGGCTTGCAGTCGTGGGCAGCAGCATGGCGCTTGCGATGATGACCATGACGATGTTGCCCGGCCGGCTGAGCACGCACACGTCGCTCACATCGAACAAGCAGGCTGTCATGAAGTGCACACACAGCACACCGCAGACGATCACAGTCAGTCTTTATGCGCGTGCAGCATCCACGAGAGACGCCATGGAGGTCTCACCGAGCCCGTCGGCCGTGCAGAGCGCGCTGACGAGCGCCAGCAGCGCCGACACGAATACCGTGCGCTCCATCTTCTTGCGTCACGACCCGAAGTGACTCACTTTGTGAGCTTGTGAGCGCGCAGAGACCGATGGGCGGGCTGCGGCGGGGCTCAGAGTTCGGGAGGCACGCGGTTCCGTCCAGTCTCCTCTCTGGCCGTTGCGCCAACGAGTGGTCGCGACAGACGGCCCTTCCCGGAACGGATCGTCGGTTGATGTCCGACCACTGGTGGGCTGCACAACGGAGGAGTCCCGACGAGTGGCAGGAGGAGAATGAGGCGCGTCCTGCTTGACAAGGATGTGCGGCGAGGAGGGCAAGAACCTGCGGAAGATGATGATACTGACTGACTTGCTCGCACGGATCCTGCTGTTTGTATGATATTGTGGACGCAAGATGAACGCACCTGATTCGGTTGGTGACGCAAACGGGCTGGCTTCCCAACGGTGGACATCATGACACATCCGAGCAACCTGAACGAGGCCTCGATGGCTGTGGGCGACGCAAAGTCCACTAGGACGCCACTTCGAGCGCCTTCACGAACCCATGGATAGGCCGTCCGTCGTCTTTCAGCCATCCATGGACTTGCAGCGCCGCCACATGAGCGATGTGACGAACCTCTTCACCCGCCTGGAGCTGACGACCTCGTGGAATCAGCGGCTTTCTTCGCCTCCTCCTTCTCGACATTCTTCGTCGACACCTTCTTCTTCTTCTTGGTCACCGTCTTCTTCGTCTTGTCGTTGCCGGTGTCGACGCCGGCCAGGAGCGACTGGAAGACCGTCAGGTCGCCCGCGAACAGCACGCTGTGGGCCCAGCCGGCGAACGGCGTGAAGCGCGAGCGGAAGTGGTCGCCCACGGACTTGTACACCCCCGGAGTGATGCTCTTCTTGCCGGCTAGCGACGCGTCGAACTCGCGGCACGCGATCTGCCACACGTGCGTGTCGACTGGGATCGCGTCCAGCCGCTCAAGCGAGAAGAGCGCCACGCAGTCGGCCACCTTGCGGCCGACGCCGGCGAACACCATGAGTTGGTCCTGGTAGCTTCCGTCGAACTCTCTCGGCGCTGGCTGCAGCTGTGCCTCTGCTCCTTCGTCGCGAATGTCCAGCAGGTACTTGACACCGCCGAGCGCTTGCAGCTGCCGCGCCGTCTTGATGACGAACGGCGCGCGGTAGCCGAAGCCGAGCTCCCGCAACTTGTTCTCCTCGCACTCGGTCGCGAGCGTGGCGACAGTCGGGAACGCGTGGAAGCGGTGCGCAGTCGACTCGCAGGTGGCCAAGTGGTCACCGTAGGTGGCGCGCAGCTTGTCGACCATCTGCTGGATGCGCTGGATGTTGTTGTTGGACGAGCAGATGAACGAAAAGAGGCACTCGACTGGGTCCTGCCGCACGATGCGCAAGCCCGGCAGCGAGTCGACGATGCGCGCCATGCGGTCGCTCCGCCGCGTCCACTTGTCGTACAGCGGCGCGGCCTTCACCTGCAGTGGATCAGCGACGTCAGTGAGTGCGAGCGCGCCGCTCCAAGCACCGACAGCGAGCGTACGTCCAGCCGGAAGTACCGCGTGAGCTCCGCCACCATGTCGCCGCTCGGCACTGCCAGTTGTCAGCACAGCACGCGGCGATCAGTCGTTGTCAGGGCTCATTGACACGGACAGAGACGTCGTGCTACCGTCGGAGGGGAACAGGCAGCGGCACTCGACCGTCGCGTCCCGCTCTCGCAGCACGTACACCCTCCGTCCGACGACTCCCATCCACTCGGCGGCGTCTCCACCGCCGCTCGCTGGGGTCTTGCGCCACGAGAAGACCTGGCCGGACGCCAGCGTCAACGCGCACGACAGCTCGCGCGTGCTGCAAAGCGCGACCCACCGGTCCGTCGACGGCTCGCCCTTGACGGTCGGCCCCTTGGCCGCCTCCTGCTTGCCAGCGTCCGCGTCTTGGGCATCCAAAGGAGGCGCCTCGCGCTTGACGTGCAGCCCGCGCTTCCGCTTCTTGTCGCCTCCACCAGACGCGGGGAGTACCGCCACCAGGCTCTGCGCCACCGCAGGACCACTAGGAGCCTTCGCGACCGCTTCGGCCGCGGCCGTCGCCCTGCCCGCGAGCCGCAGCGACCGCCGCATCCGCGCGCGCGATCCAGGGCAGTCGTCGGTGCAAATGGGTGACAACCACTTCAGGTGATCCTTCTTTCATTTATTCCACATCTAGCCCCAATACTTCATATAAATCGCATTGATCCGTCACATAATGTTGGCATTTGTATGGACCCACCCGCACCTCTGTGCGCACATATTTGAAAAGAGTGAACTGACGCTCCCAAAAAGCGACAAAAGCTGGCATCATCGCGCTGGAAGCGCCAAGCGTCAAGCTCCCGGCGCCTTCCTCCCTCCGTTCCTCCCTCCTCCCGTCGCTCCGGCAGCGCGCGCGGCGCCATGAGCGGCGTCTGCACGGCCACGACCCACACGGGTGCGCGCTGCACGTCTCCGGCCACGGACGCGGGCGTGCACTGCGCGCACCACGCGCGGATGGCGCGCGTCATGGCGCTCGCCCCCAAGGCCTCGTCCTCCGCGTCCACGTCGAGCAGCATCGCGGCAAACTCGGCGTCCCAGACCGCGCCGAGCGCTGTGAACGGAAGCGGTCGAGTGCATGAAGCGCGCAAGGAGCTGGGGGCACTGCACCTGAGCCTCACCCGCCCGGGCTCGGCCTCGTCCATCTCGTCCCTGGCGTCCTCCACGTCGTCGGCGTTCACTGCCTCGTCAACCACCGCGGCGTCAACCCCAGCAGCGGCATCATTGCTGGACGGAGAGAGCGCGGTCGGGTCCATCCCGTGCAGCTTCGTCTTCCCGCAGGCGCTCGGACTGCCCGATCTGCCCGGCGCGCTGTCCGTGTCCACCTACCGGCTGCGCTTCGAGCCGCAGAACGCGTCGCTGCGCGCGCCGGGGCTCTTCCACCGGCTGCTGGACGACGCCATCACCGGCATGCCGCGCGCGAGCGTCGCCAAGCTGTCGTACCCGCAGTCGACGGCGCCGGCGACGCGCGTGGGGGCGTCTCGGTACGACAGCTCGGGCGTGCCGACGCGGCTCGTGGTCAAGTTCAAGGACCTGCGTGCCTGGACGCTCAGCGGCGACGTCGGCGCGCTCATGATGGCACTCAACCGGCACGTGTTCACCGACTCGCCGCTGAGCCTGTTCGCGTTCGCGCACGGCGTCCCCGACCGCGACCGCGAGCTCGAGCAGCGCGCGCACGGCATCTACGACCTCGAGCGCGACTTTGCGCGCATGGGCGTGCCGCTCCGAGGCGGTGGCGGCGGTGCCTTCCGCGTTTCGGACGCCAACGGCAACTACGGCATCTGCGCCACGTACCCGCCGCGGTTCGTCGTGCCGGCGTCCGTGTCGGACCACGAGGTCGCGAGCGTCGCCGGGTTCCGGTCCAAGGGCCGGCTGCCCATCTGCTGCTTCGTGCACCCGCGCAACTCGGCGTCCGTCTGGCGGTGCGCGCAGCCCAAGCGGGGCATCCTGCACGCGCAGAACGCGGCGGACGACCTCTACCTGGCGCGCATCGCGGCGTCCAACGCGCACCAGGAGCGGGTCTGGATCGCCGACTGCCGCCCAGAGCTCAACGCGCGCGTCAACAACCTCACGGGCGGCGGCACCGAGAGCTCGAGCATCCCGCACGCGCGCGTGAGCTTCCTCAACATCGGCAACATCCACGCCATGCGCGAGAGCATCGACAACGTGCGCGGGCTCGTGCAGTCGGCCGGCGGCAACGAGCTCGACTTGGCCTGGGGCTCCCGCGTCGAGGACACGCGCTGGCTCGCACACGTCCGGCTGGTGCTGTCCGGTGCGCTGCGCGTCGCCGAGGCTGTCGAGAACAAGGGCACGACCGTGCTCGTGCACTGCAGCGACGGCTGGGACCGCACGGGCCAGCTCTGCGGGCTCTCGCAGATCCTGCTGGACGGCCACTACCGCACCATCGAGGGCTTCATCGACGTGATCGAGAAGGAGTGGGTCACGGTCGGGCACAAGTTCCACGACCGCGTCGGACCAGGCGTCTCGGAGAACGACGAGCAGGCGCCGATCTTCCTGCAGTTCCTCGACTGCGTGTGGCAGCTGCAGCGCCAGTACCCGACCCACTTCGAGTTCAACGCGCGGCTGCTCGAGGCGATCGCCGACGCGCTCTTCTCGGCGCGCTTCGGCACCTTCCTGGGCAACTGCGACCGCGAGCGCCGCTCGTGGCGCTGGGCGGAGCGCACGCGCTCGCTCTGGGCTCATGTGCTTCGCCACCGCGCCGCGTTCGCCAACCCATTCTACCGCGAGCGGTCCGACCGCGTGCTGCTGCCGCCTGCGTCCTCGCTGCTGCGCCACGTGACGCTCTGGACCGAGTACTTCTTCCGGGGCTCCACATCACCAGTCATCCCCTCTACGAACGCGGCGACGCCGCCCTTCGCGTCCTCTTCGACGCCAGTTGACCTCAGCATGGCGGCCATTCCGCCGGCGAAGCCAGGCTCCCACACTGCGTTCGACGACCTGGCGGTGTCCATGAACGCCGCGGTCGAGCGTATCCGAGCGCTGGAAGAGGAGCTCAAGGAGCTGCGCGCGAGCTCGTACGCTGTGCAGATGCCGCCGCCGATCATGCCGCCGAGTCCGTCGCCCATCGTGTACGCAGCACCTCGCGTGCCTGCACTCGCATCTTCCTACACGCCGGCAGCAGCAAACGTCTCGGAGCCGAGTATGCTGTTCTCAGCACCGCCGTCGTCGTCTTCACTGTCGGCATCCTCGTCCTCGTCCTCGCTGTCGGCTTCGGGAAGCGGCTACTACCAGTCGAATGGATACGCTCCGGCGTCGAACGGCACTGCCGCGAGCCATGTGATGGCTCGATCATCTTCGTCGTGGGCGTGCGCGATCTGCTCCAAGGTGAACGCGTCCGAGTCGGTCACATGCGCCGTGTGTGGCCGCGCGCCGCGATGAGCCTCGTTGAGTGGAGCGGGAAGCGTCCGTGGAGGTCGACCGCTACATCTACGTAGAGATAAACCTGGATACATCATGCACGGCCACACGGGTGCAAGTGCAAACGCTCATCTTGCTGTCTGCTGCTCTCCTCCGCTCCTTCTAAAGCAGCAATAGAACATGCAAGGGTGTATAGATGTACACGAATCGTCTGGGCAAGACTCACCTTTTGCGCGGGTGGATGCATCAGCCCAGACAAGAGGACTGCTCGCCCACCATCTCGGCCTTGGCCCTCGCGCGCTTGCCTTCTTCGCTCACTTGGTGCGCGCGCTTGACGCAGTCTTGCAGCACATAGTGCACCTTGTCGGGGAAGTGGTCGTCCAGCATCGATCGCGCAATGCGGATGCTCGAGAACTTCTCGGACGACGACCACGCGAACTGGTAGTTGGTGCGAGACGTACAGCACACGCCGTCCGCGCCAGGGCGGCAGCAGACCCAGCAGCCGCCGGCGGAGCGAATAGCACGCTTGCACCGACGCAAGTGTACAAGTCGACCTGGGATGGTGAGCGGAGAAATGGGTTCTGAGGCCTGGATGCGCTGCAGCATCGTGCGGTAGTTGGCGAGGTGCATGCTGAACTCCGTGTCCTCGCACGCGCTCTCGTCATGGAGCAGCTCGTCGGGACTCTTCCAGGCGATCACCTGCCGCAGGATGGACGCTTTGCCCACCTTGCTACGCCGAATCAGGTCGAGCACTTGGTCACGTAGAGCCTCGGCAGCCGAGAGAGACGACCGCGCAATGATGTCGTCGCCCACAACAACTGACACGGTGAACTCGGCGCACCGACGCGCGATGCCCGGGGACATGGTGCAGCCCGGCGGACTGAACGCGAAGCATCGCAGGTTCGGATACTTGGGGCGTAACATGACCGACAGGAGCACGGCTGTGCCTGCGCCTAGTGAATGACCCGTGACCACGAGCCCGTAGTCCTTGTACGTGCCGCGCTCGCAGCGATTCACGCTGTCCGTGGCGATCGACGCCGTCGAGCGTGGGTCGAGCAGCATCTCGAGGATGCCGAGGCGGTTCAATTCGAGGTAGATGGCCTCAGCACAGTGAAGGAACCCCTGGTGAGCGTACTCCCCAGCACCGTCGCACCCCCAACGCTCGGCGACGCCGTTCATCGAGATCCCGTAGGCGATCGCGTCCGTCAAGCAGTCTTCGAGCGAAAGTGTGCCTCGAATGGCGATCACGATCTCCTTGCGCGTGTGGTCGAGAATGACACAGAACGCCGGGCGGTACACCGTGTTGGCGAAGCTGGCGTACACAATGTCGTCGGCGCGCACCCTGGTCTCGAGCTGCAGCGCTGTCTGACCCAAGTGGAACCAGTTGTCGCCGTGGATGTACGACAGGTTGCGCTTCATGCACGAAAACGCCAGGCGGAACGTGCCACTCCACGGATGCGACCAAACGTACAGCATCCAGCCGTAAATGCCGATAGCGAACTGCGAAAAGTGCGCGAGCTCTTCGATGCACGCGCCAAGCTCGCGGTCGTCGCCAAAGTCGCGGTGGTCGTGGTAGTGCATGCTCGAGGTCGGTGGGATGCTGATCTTCGAGTACTCAATGTGGCCGCCGTCGCCCTCAACCGACGATCGGTTTGACGCGTTGGATGCCGGCATGGTCACCGTCGAGCTCGACGACAGGACCTGCGCGCGAAGCTCGCCCAGCGTCTTCTCGCCCACCAGAGCGTCTCCAGTGTCGAGGTCGACGTCCGAGTCGTCCTCTAGCATCTCTTCGTGGGCCTGGACGGCGGCGAGCAGGAGGAAACCGGCGACAATGTCCGAGAGCACGAGGTCGGGGCTGCCGTAGAACAGGCGAGAGAACACGCGCGCGACGACAGACATCGAGTCGTGGCGCGTGCCGGCGCCGCCAAACAGGTTGCACGTGAAGCACTGCATGCACGTGCAGCAGCGGTTGCAGCGCTCCTTCCACAGGTTCTGGGTGTGCGGCACGTACACGTCCGAGTTGGGCACCTCGAGGGCGTTTTCCTCTTCAGCATCACATCATCACACACCAACAAAGTCGCCGGTTAGTTGCGTCGAAAGAGGCGGGCGTTGTAGGCCCACGGGGACACCCACAGAGATACAGACAAACCACACAAAGCAGGAAGGAAAGCGCATGCACAATACCGTCCAGCAACGACTGGCGTTCACACTCAAGCGCGTTACCATAGGGGTCGACGCTCGAAGCGGCCGCCGAGCGGTCGTCCTTGAGCTGCTGGTCCGTCAGCAGGCAGAAGCCGAGCGTGAAAGTGAAGCTCACCTCGGCCACCAAACACCCGCCGACTGCCTGTGCATCGGTCGGTCAGAGCAGCACGCGTGCGTGGTGTTAGAGTCACTCCCCCGTGTCCCCATGACGACTATCCACCGACAGAAGTCCGAACGTACCAGGACGAAGTTCGAGTCCGGGTAGCACATCTCGCGGCAGTACCATAGCGAGACACCCGCGAGGCCGTAGGCCATGGAGAGCGCCGACCAGAGCGCGTGCACGTGCAGCACGCGCGGCATGACCATGCGGCGCTCGTGGTCGACCATGGTGCCCTTGGCCGACACGTGCATGACCATGAGGTTGACGCAGGCCATGAAGACGACCACGGGGACGGCACTCAGCATGTACCAGAAGGGCAGGCCCGTCTCGTCGAGCGTCAGCGACGAGCAGCGGCGCCAGAGACTCACGTAGAAGACGCAGAGCAGCAGCAGCGGCAGCTGGAACAGCAGCAGCACCAGCGCCGGGAAGTACAGGTCGTCGCTGCCCACAACGCGGCTGCGACGCCCGAACACCACCAGCGCCGGCATCTCGCGGAGCGACTCCGGGTGCTTCCTCGGCTTGGGGCGGGGCGAGGAAGGGTGGAGGGAGGCCGGGTTTTCTTCAGTCGCGTTGTGGATGCCGAGGTTGGCGTGCCGCAAATAGCTTGGCGGCTGAAGAATCAGCCATGTCACTCTCGCGAGGGATATTGCTGGTGAGCGAGGGCGGTGGAATCCCTCAATAGAGTGACAGGGCCGAGCAGCGACATGGCTCAGCATTTCGGCGGCGTGTCTTCTCACCACTGCCTCGTCATGGAGCATGCGATCTGTCACTTTGGACAGGAAGGAAGAGCAGCAGTTGCTGCCCAGCGAACTGCAGCCATCAGCGTCGCGCTGGGATCAGCTTCGGTGACAGCTTGGGTATATTTGGCGGAGCAGGTGTAACTGATCGTATTGATCTCGGTGTCGCCAGGGGCAACACG
>JAADYH010000540.1:0-18732 GCA_023338125.1 Phytopythium aichiense | reverse complement strand
TGTTCGCCGGTTTCAACACGACTCTGCGTGGCGGAGTGGTCACGCACGTCGAGTTCATGCAGTGTGGCAAGGGCCGTGATGTGGCGCTGTCGCAGATCTCCATGTTCGAGGGTAAGCTGGCCAACGGTGCCGGTGAGACGTCGCTCGCGCGTGAAGCGCACCGCATGGGCCAGTTCATGGACTTCTTCCGCCTCAACTCGATGTACTACTCGCACACGGGCTTCTACTTCGCGACGTGGATGACGATCGTCACGACTTTCGTCTACATGTACTGCAAGCTGTACGTGGCGCTCTCGGGCGTTCAGGACCAGATCATCGACCAGATGAACTCAACCGCGATCATCATGGCCAACTCGTACGACTACGGCTTTGACGACCGCGTGTACCACGACACGGACGCCGTCGTCAACACGCAGTACTACATCCAGGCGGGTTTGTTCCTGTCGCTACCATTGATTGCTGTTTACTTCGCCGAAATGGGTCTTCGCCGCGGCTTCGTGCAGTTCCTGGAGATGGTGTTTACGGCCGGCCCGGCGTTCTTCATTTTCCAGCTCGGCACGACGATGCACTACTTCGACAACAACCTGCTGCACGGTGAGGCGCAGTACAAAGCCACGGGTCGTGGTTTCAAGATCACCCGCGAGACGTTCGTGCTGCTGTACAAGGCGTATGCGAACAGCCACTACCGCAAGGCGATGGAGCTTACCGGTCTGTGCCTGATCTACCTGACGTTCGGCGACTTCAACATTTGCGCGACTGCACCTGAGACGAACAACTCGTTCGCGTTCGACTACTGCGAGACCTCGCAGGGCTTTGGCGTGCAGACCTTCGCGATCTGGACGATTGCTGTCATCTGGCTGCTGTCGCCCTACATCTTCAACACGGACGGTCTCGACTGGGAGAAATCGAAGGCTGACATGGCGGCTTGGGCCAAGTGGATGTACGCGGACGAGGAGTACCAGGACGAGGACACGGTCATGGTTGGCGGCTGGGTGAGCTGGTGGAAGGGCGAGCTTGCGATGTTCTACAACACCAAGACGATCGCGCGTGTGACGGTCATTCTCCGCGAGCTTCGCCACTTCTTCGTCATGTGGTATGTGGTGACGCTCGAGTGGGAGATCATCACGGTCGCGATTGTGTTCGGCGCGTCGGTCGCGTTCATCTTCCTGCTCGGAGTGCTTAGCACGATGGGTGGCGTTGTCAAGTCGAATCGCCCGACGCTGCGCGCGTCCATTTACCTGCTGACGATCATCGTGGCGCTCATCGCGTACTTCGTGGTGCTGATCATCGTGTTCGACCAGTCATGGCGCCGTACGCTGGCACTCTTCTTCGGCTTCATGTGCTCGCTCTACGGGCTCAACGAGATGCTGCGCATGTGGACGTTTGCCAGCTCGTCGATCGCATCGGTCGGCATGTTCCGTTCGCTCGCCTTCTTCTTCGACTTCGTCTTCTGCGTCGCCATGATCATCCCGCTGATGGTGCTGTCAGCCATCCCGTTCCTGAACATCATCCAGACGCGCATGATGTACAACAAGGGCTTTTCGGAGGTCGTCTCGGCGTCGTCGCAGTACGCGTTCTCGCTTGCGGCCTTCCTCGGTGTGCTCGGCGGCCTCGGCACGGGCTGGCTGTTCCATCTCTTCACGGTTCTCGAGAGCACGGCGGGCTTCCTCAGCTACGTCACTGCCTATGACCTCATGGACGGCAGCGTTGGATCGGGCACGATCGCGTACATCTTCTACCTCGCGGCGGTGGGCGGCACGTTCGTCGCTGGCTTCGTCAACTTCTTCATCGGTCGCCGCCTCACCATCGTCTGCGGCGGCGTGCTTACGATTCTCGGCATGCTGGCTGTCAGCGCGGTGCAGTCGACGGGTGAGGGCTTCCTGTACCCTGGCATTGGTCTTCTCGGCGCTTCGGTCGGTGTGCTGCTGCCCACGCTTGCCGTCTACATCTACGAGATCTCGACGCCCGACATGCGGGGCAAGGCGCTGCTGCTGCTTGGCAGTGGCTTTGTGCTTGGCATCCTGGCGGCGGCCTGGTTCACCAGCTCATCGAACGAGCTCGGCTGGGTGTGGCAGGTGTTCATCGCGACGATTGTGCTGTCGATCATGACTCCGTGCGTGTACGTGTTCCCGGAGAGCCCGTACTGGGTCTACCTGCGCGAGGGTCTCGAGTCGTGCGAGCGCTGCCTGGCTGTGCTTCGCCGCAAGGAGGGCGTGACGGACGAGCTGCGCATGATTCGCGAGGAAGAGAGCAAGGCGGACGGCGACGGCGGTGGCCTGGTGTACAAGTTCATCATGGGTCTGCTGCTGATGCTGATCTCGAGCCTGTTCCTGGGCTGCGTGAACATGTACCTGTCGGACACGTTCCGCTCGATTGAAGGCGCGAGCTACATGTTCCTCAACTGCGTCGCGCTGCAGTTCCTCGGCGCGCTGCTCTCGTTCTTCTTCATGGACCGCGTGGACCACCGTCGGCTGCTGATCGGCTCGCTGCTGCCCATGGCCGCGTGCGTCGCGATCCTCGGCGTGAACGAGAACGTGAGCATCTGGACGGGCGACAACGAGTACCTGATGCTGCAGATCGTTGGCCTGGTGCTCTACTTCTTCGCGGGCCTCGGCACGACGTCGGTGCTGTGGGTGTCGGGCGTCGGCCTGTTCGCTACGCGCCAGCGCGCTGTGAATGCGACACTGCTCTTCATGATCTTCTTCCTGCCGCCGTGCGCCTCGGCCTTCATCCGCGGCAACTCGAGCTACTCTGGCGACAAGTACCTCTACCTGTACGTGCTCGCGGGCTGCTGCGTCCTCGTCGTGGTGCTGCTCTTCGGGCTCGGCGTGCGCCGCAACGGCATGCTATGCACCAAGAGCGAGGCGGCGGCGGAGCGCGAGCGCGAGCGCCGCGTGCGCCAGTCGCGCCGCTCGGTCCGCACGCCGGGCAGCGCGCGCTCTCGCAACATGAGTCGCTCGCGCGGCAAGTCGCACTCGAACTACCAGATGTACGAGTCGCCCGCCGGCAGCGCCCCGTAAGCGTGTCGGTGAGGTGAGTACCAACACAAGTAGAGCCGCGAGCCATGGCCACAAGACAAGCCGGCCGGCCACGGCGAGCTGGAGCGCACTGCCCCCGCGAGGCGGACGAGCAGTGCGGAACACGGCGACGGACCCGAACGCTTCGTGCGTGTTACGTACCCTTAGTATATCTTCTTTCCCCTCACGCCTGGCGTCAAGAGCACGATGGTGGTGGTGGACGCTTTCGCAATGCCTTTGCATCAGACACAAGGTTTGTTTGCTTCGTATTGCTGTATGACTGTAAGTGGCGGCTAGAGGGTTCTCATGGCGTCGGAGAGGCCGAGAGCCCGACTAGTAGATGCTGCCGACCGGCCCCATAAGCTGCGCATACCGCGACGGCAGCGTGACGGCGTGCTCGTCGTCGAACGTCGCCTCGAACACGTTGCCGGCGAACGCGTAGCGCACATACCTGCCGCCCCACCGCACAACGCAAGGTCAGACGGCTTCTCCAGACATCACGACGCCCAACAAGCACGTACAGGAGCGGGGAGGGCGATCCACTGGCGCTCGAGCCGCGCAGGGCATCCGCGACGCTGTCTTCGCGGCTCACGCACGGGTTGTAGAAGCCCAGGAGCCCAGCCTTGGACGACGCGTTGAGCGCCAGCTCGCCATCCTGCGCAGTCAACCAGTCCACAAGTCACGGCGAGTGAGACCCACGTCTCGCTCCTCAACACAGTGCCAGCCGCATCGTCCTCTCACCTGGACGAAGAACTGGAGCGGGATGGTCACGTCGACCCACTGCTGCTCCGCCGACGCGCTGGCGTCCGCATCGCTGTCTGAGCTCGCAAGCTCGGCCTCGCCGTTCGCGGCTGTGCCTCTCGCCCCGACGCCGTCGCCGTCCTCGCCCACGTCGCCCACGTGACGAGCGTTCAGCGCGTCCAGCGCGTCCGCGAGCTCGTCGCGCGGCGGCCGCGGGTCGGAGCTCGTTGGGTTGCTCCCGTAGCGTGCCACGAGGATGATGAGGCCCTTGCCATCCGCGCGCTGCTGCTCCTGCTCGCGCTTCTCCTGCGCGCTGCGGCGCATGAGCTTCTGCTGAGCAATGGCCGAGCTGCGCGCCGTCGCCAGGTACTGCAGCCGCGCCTCGCGCCGCTGCTCGAGCGCGCGGCGGCGCTTGCGCTCCTGCGCCGGCTTGACGAGCTGGTTGACGGCGGCGGCCACCACGAAGGGCGTCGTCGCCGCGCAGAAGGTCGCGAACGCCGACTCGACCGCGAACGGCGCGAGGAAGATGGGCATCACAAAGCGCACGCTGCCGCGCGTGAAGCCGACGCGCAGCGTGATGCCTGCACGCGCGAGCGCGACGCCTAGAGCGAGCCTTGTGCGGTCCGACACCTCCTTGCTGGCGCCCGCGACGAGCGAGAGCCCCGTGACCAGGTTGCCCTTGAGCGCGAGCTTGGCGTTCGACGCGTGCGCGAGTCCGCGGCGGAACTGCAGCGACAGGTTCGGGCCGCGCCGGCCGACCGCGACGGCCGCCGTGGCGCTGTGCGCGCCGGCGTCGTGGCTGAGCGAGCCAGAGAGGCCGTCGCGCGTGCTCCACATCATGGCGCCGTGCAGCTGCGGCGAGAGCACGTGGTTGGCGCCGACCGAGACGTCCAGCCCGTTGTCGTCGAGCTCGGGGATGAGCATGAAGGCCGTGTGCGGCGACACGGGCTGCGTGACCTGGCAGTGCAGCTTGGGCGTCCACCCGAGCTCGCTCGTGACCGTGTACGACGGCGCGGCCGGGTCGAATGACGCGTGCGCGAACTGCAGCGTGAGGCTGCCGAGCCCCAGGCCCTGCTTGTCGAACATGTAGCCGCCGACCGTGAGCGTGTCGCTGCGCGAGAGCGGGAAGGACGTGCGCTGGTGGATGGTCATCTCGTTGCGCGCCACGAAGCGCGCGCCGCTGTGGAAGAGGCTGCGCAGGCCCTGCATGGGTGCGCGCACAAAGTCGGACGCGTCCACGTTCATGGACATCTCGCTGAAGGACGAGAACTTCGCCTCGAGCGCCTGCTGGCCCATGCGGCGCAGCGCGCGCTCCACGGCGCGCTGCACCTCGTCCGCCGACTTGAGGTGCGCGCCGACCGCCAGCTGCTGCACCACCCCCTCCTGCTCCATGGCGTGCAGCCCGCGCTCGCCGTACAGGTCGTACACCTTGCGCCGCAACGGGTCCGCCAGCACCTTGTACGCGCGGTCCAGCAGCGCGTACTGCGCGTTGGCCGCCGCCACCATCGCCTCGGCGTCCGCGCCGGATGCTCCTCCGGCCTGGCGCCGCCGCTGCCGGTCCGGGTGGAACTCGCGCGACAGCGACAGGAAGCGCGCGCGCACCTCGTCGCTCGGCGCGTCGCGCGCCAGGCCCAGCAGCGCGTAGTAGTCGCGCTCCAGCTGCCGCCAGAAGGCGTCGTCGCCCGCGCCGTCCGCCATCTTCCCCTTCCCTTCCCCCCTCCTGGGCTTGGTGGACAGTGACTCGGTTGGCGGGCGAATTCGGTTGGTGGCACAAATGCCATCACGGGCCACGGTACTCGCTTCAGCCACCGACAGATCATGATTCGGTACGTAAATATCAGGTAAATTACATTTATTTTTACTGGAGTTCTGGCACTCCCTCGCTTCAGTGACGCTTCGTGCCAGAAGGAGTTCACCCTGCAACAGCAAGGTTACGCGTATCCAAGCTGCTCAGAACGCAATCTGTCGATACCGAGCGGAGACGATGGCGGGCGGCAGTCTGTCGTGGCTGCTGCTGCTGGGCGTGCTCTTCCACGCGGCCTACGTGCTCAGCATCTTCGACATCTACTTCACGTCGCCCGTGGTGCCGCACATCGAGAGCGCGGCGTATGCGTCGGCCGCGCTGCCGCCGCCGGCGCGCCGCGTGGTCGTCTTCGTGGCCGACGGCTGCCGCGCCGACAAGTTCTTCGAGGCCAACGCCTCGTCCTCCTCTTCCTCCTCTTCACCTGATGACGAGCCGCAGCGCGTGTCCTTCCTGCGGCGCGTCATGCTCGAGCGCGGTAGTTGGGGCGTCTCGCACACGCGCGTGCCAACCGAGTCGCGACCCGGGCACGTCGCGCTCTTCGCCGGCATGTACGAGGACGTGAGCGCCGTGACGAAGGGCTGGCAGGACAACCCGGTGGACTTCGATTCGGTCTTCAACCAGAGCGCGGCCGCCTTCCTGCTGGGCAGCCCCGACATCGTGCCCATGTTCGCGCGCCGCGTGCCGCACGCGCACGAGTGGCACTACTCGCACGAGGAGGAGGACTTTGCCAGCGCCGACGCGTCCCAGCTCGACGTCTGGGTCTTCCACAAGCTGCAGCAGCTCTTGTCCACGGCCAGAGGCGCCACGGGGGACGAGAGCGACGCCGCCAAGCTGGACAAGCAGCTGCGCAGCGACCGCGTCGTCATCTTCTGCCACCTGCTCGGCATCGACTCGAACGGCCACGCGCACCGGCCCAACTCGCACGACTACCTCGACAACATCGCGCTCGTGGACGAGCTCGTGGAGAAGACTTACCGTCTAGTGGAGGACTTCTTCGACTACGACGATCGCACGGCCTACGTCTTCACGGCGGACCACGGCATGAGCCTCAAGGGTGCCCACGGAGACGGCGACCCGGCCAACACGCGCACGCCGCTCGTGGCCTGGGGTGCCGGCATCCAGCGGCCGATTGCCGCGGCCACCACTGCCAGCAAGGACGCGTTGTTCGACATGGACCTGCCGACGCAGTCCCGACTGCAGGTCCAGGCGCAGCTCGACGCGCAGACCACGCAGGAGGAGGAGGCGGCGCGCGACTGGGGAGACCTGGCGCGGCTCGTGCGCCGGGACGTGATGCAGGCGGACGTGGCGCCGCTGGTGTCGGCGCTGCTGGGCCTGCCGTACCCGCGCAACTCGGTGGGCGTGCTGCCCTTCTCGTTCCTCGCGCCGGGCAGGTACCGCGCGCGCGCCGTGCTCTTCAACGCGCAGCAGCTGTTCCTGCACGCGCGGCGCAAGGAGCAGGAGAAGGAGGCGCGCACGCTGCTCTTCTTCCGCGCGCACGCTCCCTTCCGCGACCGCGTGCCGGCGCTGTCGAGCGAGCTGCGCGCACTCTGGGACCGCGTCGAGCGCTCGGACGGCAGTGGAAGCGACGGCAGTGGCAGCGACGTGGAGGCCGCGCTGGCGGAGATCGAGGCCAAGAGCCAGGAGATGATTGACGTGTGCCTCGCGGCGCTCGAGTACCTGCAGCGCTACGACTGGTTCTTCCTGCTCGGCGTCGTCGTCGTCGGGTACGTTGGCTGGATGCTCGTGGTCGCCATCGCATATCTGCACCCGTCGCGCTTCCAGTTGCGCCAGCTCGTCACTGGCGGCCCCGACTCCGGTGGCGACGCCTCGCGCCTGGCGGTCGTGGCCTTGGCTGCCGCGACCTTCCTCGCGCTCGAAAGCTCGCCGCCGACGTACTACCTGTACGTGAGCTTCCCACTCGTCTTCTGGCACTTTGTGTGGACCCACCGCGCGCTGTTGCCGACGCTGCCTCGCGAGCGCGCGTGGTGGGGGGACGCGCTGCTGCTCGTTGTGAGCCTGGAGCTGGTCGTGCTCGGCTACGAGCGCCGCGCCATCTTCGGCGCGGTGTTCGCATTGCTTGGCACCTGGTCGCTACTCGCAGAGACTGCCGGTGAGAGTGACCGAGACCGCGAGGAGGAGGAACGGGAGCGAGACGAGAGGCGCCGCCGCTGGCAGTGGGCTGGCGCCTGCGCGCTGCTCGCCGTCTTCCCGTGCCTGCCGAGCGAGTATGGCGAGCACACGGCGCTCGTCCTGCTCGGGGGCGTCGCGGTGCTGGCCCTGCCGCACGTGGCGAGCCTCTGGCTGGCCGGGTACGCCGAGTCCGCGTCGAGCTGGGCAAGTCCCGCGCCTCGACCGTGGCTCGACTCGCGGTGGCTGGCGGCGTCCGCTCCCCTGGTGCTGTCCCTCGCGACGCTGACCGCGACCATGGCGTGTCTGGACGGCAAGCGCAAGCCGCCGGTGCTGCTGTCACTGGCCAACTGGCTGCTCGCCATCGGACCCGTCGTGCACCTGCTGGCCCAGCTCCACCTCGGCCGCCGATCCCGCGCCTCTGACACTGACGCTGCTGTAGCTGGTGGGGAGGCGGTGCGCGCGGCCGTGGACCGGCTGCTGCGCGTCGTGCTCGCGCTCGCGCCGGCCTTCGTGCTGCTGAGCATCTCGTACGAGGTGCTCTTCTACGCGGCACTCAGCTGTCTGCTGGCCGCGTGGGTCGTGCGCGAGTCCTCGTCCGCGTCGTCTTCGTCCGCGTCGTCTTCGTCCGCATCGTCCTCGTCCGCGTCGTCCTCGTCCACGCCGTCCACTTCGTCGTCGGACGCCGGCGGGCGAGGCGAGGTGCGGCGTGCGCTGCTGTTCCTGCTGCTGGTCAAGATCGCCTTCTTCGGCACGGGCAACGTGGCGAGCATGAGCAGCTTCGAGATCTCGTCCACGTACCGCTTCGTGACGGTGTTCTCACCCTTCACCATGGGTGCGCTGCTGGTGCTCAAGATCCTCGTGCCCTTCCTGCTCGTGGCGTGCGCCTTCCACCTGGCGCTCGCGCTGCAGCCGGCGCCGCGGCTCGCGCCAGCGCGCTACTTCCTGCTGGTCGTGGCCATGTCGGACGTGCTGGCGCTGCACTTCCTCTTCCTCGTGCGCTACGAGGGCAGCTGGAAGCAGATCGGCAACTCCATCTCCATGTTCGGCATCGTCAACGCGCAGGTCGTCTTCGTGCCGCTGCTCTTCCTGCTCGCCAGCGCTTTCGTGCGGGACCTCGTGCTTGCCTTTGGCCAAAGTGGCGGCGATGCCCTGGACAAGAAGCGCCGCTAGTTCCTTCAAAGGAGAGTGAGAGAGGCGCATCGAGTGCTTCCGGTCGTGCCCAATGCGATAGAATAGACTGGCCGCAGGCCGCGGCATGCATGCAGAGCACGTGTATTACCGACCGCGGGTCTAGTCGCTGTCGTCGTCGCTCGAGTCGTCGGACGAGAGGCTGAGCGAGATCTGCTGCGGCGCCGCCTCGGCGTCCGAGTCGTCGTCGCTGCTGTCGCTCGAGCTGCTGGAGCCGCTCGCGTCCTCGGCCGACGCATCTTCTCCGTCGCCCTCGCCGTCCAGCTTGCGCCGCTTGCGCAGCGTCTCGACGTCGTCCACCACCTCGTCCTCGTACAGCGCGGCGCGCTTCTCCGGCAGCTTGAACTTCTTGCGCAGCGTCTCCATCGCATCGGGCGGCAGCGGCTCGCCGGGCTTCCACGACTCGGGCAGCGCGATGCCTTGTTCCTAGTCCACACACTCTTGATGTTAGCCGCTTGACATAAACCACAACACACCAGGTGACGAGCAAATAGCGCACCACGAAGAAGCTGCGACCCATGTAGTGCAGCAGCGCGTCGAGCGGCAGGTCGACAGGGTCGCCAGGCTTCCACCCAGGCGGCATCTGCTTGCGGATCTGCGCGTCGCTGGCCGCGAGTCCGATGGGGATGTCGAGCTTGTCGAGCGAGAGGCCCTCCTCCTTCTTGACCTTGGCTGCCGTGGACGAGTAAGTCTCGGGCTCGTGGGTGACGATCTCGTCCACGACGCCGCGGCTCAGCACGCCCGCGCGCATCATGTGCTCCTGCGGCGCCGGCGGCATGAAGCCGAACATGGGGAACTGCCACAGCAACAGCACCGTCAGCGATTGAGCGGCACGTGGGGCGGGAAGGGTGAGAGACGTACACCGGGACGCCACTCGCGAGGTGCCGACGTCGTCCCAGCGATGCGGTGCGCGTAGGCGACCACGTCGCGAGGGTCCAGCACCACTACAAAGCCACCAGTTGATCGGCCCGTCAGCTTCCTTCTGGGTTGCTACAGCCGCCCAACAAGAGGGAGAGCAGCCAGCACCTTTGGTCTTCTGGCGCGCGTTGTGCAGCACGGTCTGGTGCTTGCGCAGCACGTCGGCGATGTCCTCCTGCGACCGGCGCAGCTGCGCCGCGTAGCTGACGACCTTGTGCTTCTTGCTCTTGATGTCCGCTTGCAGGCGCGCCAGCTCCTTCTGCGTCTCCTGGTGCCGCGCCACTGCAGCACAAGCCACACCCATCGCATCGCTCGTGAGTCGCCTTTCCGGGTGGAACCCAGCGCGTCTGGGCGAGCCACGCACGCTTCTTGACGGCCGCCAGCAGGTCGCGGTCCTTCTCCAGCACCTTGGCGAACGTCTCGTTCACGGTGCGCAACCGCGTGGCCGAGATGGTCGTCGGCGGCCTGCACACACACAAGTTGTTCCCCACGTCAGTTCTCCTGCCACTGCTGAACGCCACTCCGCGAGCCAGATACGCACAGGAGCGCCGTGTTGAGCGACTCGAGCAGCTTGGTCACCAGGAAGCGGTGCTCGTGCACGTGCACGGCCACCTCCTCGCGCACGCTGCCACCGCCGCCCGCCGTCGCCATTGCCATGCCCGCCCTTTCCACACTTGATCAATGTATCGGACGGCACAACCTTCGAAGGAGGCGCCTGCCACAAGCGCCCTCTATTGAGAGTGCACAGTGATTTAGTGACTGGTCATTTTAGAGGAGTAATATGTGACGTGGTGGTGAAAGGGTGGTTCAACCGGGACTGGAGCTAGCGATTCTATTATAAGTCTCTCTTGTGGTGTTTTGTTAGTGTTGTGGGTGGTTGCCTCTCTCTTCTCATGCATGCACCAGCGTGCGTGGTGGTGGAGCTAGCTGGTGGCGGCGACCTCGGCGGCTGGCGCCTCGGACGGCGGCGGCGGAGCCATGTCGGTGATGTTGACATAGACGACGATGACGGTCGTGTCGTCGATGACTTGCTCCTCCTTCATCCAGCGGCGGTTGGCCTCCATGATGAGCAGGTCCACGGCGGCCTTGGGGTCTTGCTGCGACAGTGCCATCTCCATCACCTCCTCGTTCGACATGAACTCCCAGAGCCCGTCCGTGGCGATCACGAGGCACCGGTCGCGGTCGTCCAGGAAGCGCGTGAAGAACTCGGGCTCCGAGATCACGCCGGCCGTGTGCGCGACGGCATCTCCCAGAGAGCGAGACATGGCGAGCCCCGGGACGTCCATGTGGCCGAGCCAGACACGCGGCGGGCCGTCAATGCCGTCGTCATATTCGACCGCGAACACGCGGCCGCCGCTAGCGACGATGCGTGCCTTCTCGTCCGGGCGGTCGGGCTTGTGGTCGATCGACACGCTGTCACAGCCGATCGAGGCCGCGTCGCCGTCGCCCGTGACAAACCCGCGCGTGATGCGCGAGTCGCCGACGTTGCCGACCACCACGAGGTTCTCGCGCACGATGGAGACCACGGCGGTAGTGCCGCTGAACTCCGTGTCGATCGACGGGTTCTGCAGCACCGACTTCTCGACGCTCTTGAGTGCGTCCGTGATGGCCACTTGCAGGCTCTCAGCATCCGCAGCCAGGTTGCCCGACGCTGCGAATCGAGGGTGTCCAAACAACTCGCTCGGGAACTTATCGCGAATCGCGGAGGAGACGCCATCGCCAGCCTCACCATGACCGTCAAACACGCACAGCAGCAGCGAGTGGGTCGCCGGATCGTGCTTGATGATCATCGAGTCCTGGTTCTTCTTGCGCGGGTTGTACGGCGCGTAACCCTTCTTGGAGAGCCCGGCGTAGGCTGCGACGGCGCTCGTGCCGTCCTCAACATAGTCGACGTCGTTCGTCGTCACCTGGGCCATCCCCTCGACAAGCTTGTTGTCGCTGACAACCGAGAGGCGGCGGCGCTGCAGGCCGAGCATGTGGTCACTCAACCCCGCCTTGGACGGCGAAATGCCAGGTGTCTTGGTCGCGATACCCTTCGGCGACGCCACATTGGCCGCCGTCGCTTCTTGCTGGCGTAGCTTGGCGATCGAGCCGGTCTTGGAAACTCCTGGACGCAGCGCCATGCTTGTGCTTGTTGCTGTCGAGTCGGTGGAGCGCGCACAAAGCTGGAAAGGACGTGGAGGATCTCGCACTGGGTGGTGGCGCCGCAACGCGTCCAAACTCGAAGTGAATCGCTACCACGAAACCAAACGGAGTCCACAAAAAGCGGCGTGTGAGTGCGAGGGGGCGGCCCAACGTGGGAAAACAGCCCAGGACGGGAAGATCGGCGCCTGTTTCACCCGCACGATCCATCGCGCGCAAGAATAGCCCACCCGCGGTCAGGTTGGCAGGCGGCAAGCGTCCGATCCCATCCCAGCCTGTGGATCCAACGCCGACACAGACGCACCAGTGGACCGATCAACGCGCACAAGAAACTCACGAACCCTGCTGCAGGAAATAGACGCGTATAAATACCCGCGCAAGTGCCAGAGTCAGTATCCCAAGATTTCTGCAACGGGCGAGCTCTCACGGGCTGGCAAGACGCCGAAAGAGAGAGCGCTCAGACCCTGGTTTGTCCTCTCTCGTGCTCTGCTCTCACCTTTGACCTGGAGAGCGGGAGGGCGGACTTGGAGAGCGGAGAGTGGAGAGCGGGTCTCTCGAGCGTCGCTGGAGACGGCGAAAGGAAGCGGAAGGTGCCGGAAGAAGGCGCTGCTTGCTTGCTGCTGATACCGTGGGTTGGATTGTGGCGCCAGGGAGAAATTTGTCGGAAAATGAGTGATGATCAACGCCGCAAAAAACGCGGAATGTCCTTCACTCTTGATTCAACTTCAACCACAAAAATACGAATCATATTGAATTGCGGACACTCACAAAGTCTTGCGCACAACATCACCATCACTCCGACTGCAACGAGGTCAAGTTCATTTCGATGGTGCCACATTTATTTTTGACTGCTTTTTCCTGCTCTCCCCTTCAAACTCACACTCGTCGGACAGCAAAAACAACACTCGAAGCCATTTCGATGGGGAAAGAGCGGCAGATTGCAAATAATAAAATGTGCGGACGGCAGGCAACACCTGCCAGGCTTTCATGGAGACTCACTCCGTCGTCGTCGCTTGCTGCTGCCTGCTGCGTGCAAGTGACGGCGGTGACGGTGGACGCGGCTCGTTACGAGTACCGGTGCGCGCTGCTCATCGAGTTGCGCAGCGCGGCGGGCACGGCATCGGAGCGCGGCAGCGAGTTGGACGCGATGTACGACTCGGCCAGCGTGGTCTCTTCGTCGCAGCTGAAGGCATAGCCCGTGTTGCGGCGAGCCGACGTGCCGCGGAACTGGCCCACGGGCACCTTCTCCCAGCGCGGTGGCTCCTCCGCGACCGAGTGGCTGTACACGCTCGCGGAGAAGCTCTCGTTGAGTGGCGCGGCCCCAGACGATGCCATGGACCCCGGCACGGAGCTGATGGACTCGAACGGCTCGTGTTCGCCCTCCTCGTCCGTGTCGCCCGCGTGCCGCACATGCTTGGGCTTGTCTGCGCGCACGCGGTGGTTCTTCTGCGGGAATGCCTGCGGTTGCTGCTGCGAGAAGGAGGACAAGCCGACCACGCGGTTCGCCTTGCTCGGCTGCACGTCCGACCGCTGGAAGTCGCTCAGGAAGCCCGTCGTGTGCACGTCGTCGAGCGACATGGACAGCGTCTGCTCCTCGATGTGGTTGATCGTCAGCCGCCGCTTCTTCGTGCGCATAGACTCCTGCAGCACCTGGCTCAGCTCCGGGAGGAACGAGCGCTTGTACAGGTTGTAGGCGATGTGTCGCCCAAGCGCGAGGATGCAGCCCATGAAGACCACAAGCACGAACCCCCACGACTGAGCCGTCGGTGCGAAGGAACCGAACTCGTCGTAGCCCACCTTGTACGTGGCGAAGTACGGCACCTCGGTGCCCATGGCCGCAAAGGCGAACCAGGAGAGCACGCTGCCGAGCCAGCACAGCAGCGAAATGAGCGTCCACGTGTCGGTGATCATGCACACCTTGAGGTTCACGACCAGAACGACGAGCGTGAAGGCCACCATGCCGAACTCCACGCGTGATTCGCTGCCAGACGCTCGGTCCGATGCGTTGTAGCCGTACGCCATGACGATGAAGATGACGATCGACTCGTAGAAAGCGGCGCCAATCCACCGGCAGAAGGTGTAGAAGTTGAAATACGCGCGCTCGGGGCCCTTCCGATACAGGTCAGGGTACTCGATGCTGAACGCGGCGGGCAAGTCCTTGTCCATGACGCCCACGACAATGATCGGCAGGCCCGTGAAGGCGACGTTGTAGAGCTGGACGCCGATCTCCCAGTAGATCTTGGACCCGGAGCCGCCGGAGAGGTAGCCATACCAGTACTGCGCCAGCACGAAGGTGATGTTCTTGTAGAACATGTACAGCACGAGCTTGGAGATGCGGAGGTAGTTCCACCGTCCGTGCACCAGCAGCAGGCGCTCCAGGAACCGGAACTGCGCGATCGCGTAGTCGCTCGAGTTGACGGCCTGCATACCCTCTTGGCCCGAGATACCCACGCCAACGTGTGCCGCTTGGATCATGGCCACATCGTTCGCGCCGTCACCGATCGCAAGCGTGCGCACGTCGGTCAGGTTATTGCGGACAAGGCGAACCATCTCTGCCTTCTGGGCTGGAGAAACGCGGTTGCAGATGACTGCACGGCAGAGCTTTGTGAACGCCAGCACCGACGGCGCGGTACCGGGCTTCAGAGCCAGCTCGAGCGCTTCTCCGTCGATGACCAGCGAGATCTCCCGGTTGCTGTCGCCCTTCTCGTTGCTCACGAACTCGCGAGCAGCCGAGTCGAGGCGCGCGCGGATGGCTTCTTCCGTTGGGCATGTGGTGCAGTTGACGATGACCTGCTGGATCGAGTTGTCGAGCAGCGAGCACGCGTACGCGATGTTGATGGCCGTCTCCTCCTTGTCACCTGTGAGCATCCAGACCTTGATACCCGCGCGGGTCAGGTTCGCAAGGCACTGCGGGACGCCATCCTGAAGCTTGTCTTCGATCGCCGTCGCGCCGATGAGCTCCAAGTCCTGCTCAATCTCCTCCATGAGATCGTCGATTGCGTTCGGCTTGCCCTCCTTGCGGCGATCAATCTCGGCGACGTTGCCCTGTGCTTCGTCGAACTTCATCTTCCAGCGCTGGAACCAGCGCTCGTCCAGCCGCTTGACGGCAATCGCGAGCGTGCGCAGACCGTCGTCGGCGTACTTCTCCATTTGATCCCGCGTCACGTTTTTGATCCGCTCCATCGCCGGGTCCTCTCGGAGGCGTTGGTAGATCATCATGTCAGCTCCCTTGGAGTACAGCAGCAGCTCGCCACTCGGCCGGCGCACGACCACCGACATACGCTTTCGGGTACTGTTGAACTCGAGCACATCCAGCACGTCGTAGACCTCGCGCTTGCCGAGGAGCTCCACCGTCGCCTTGCCGACACTGCGACTCTCGAACTTGAAGCCAGCAAAGGCTGCACCAGCCACGAGCGCTTGTTCATCCGGCGATGACGCCGAGAGGCGGACCTCACCAGTCTCGAGCTTCTCCGGGATGACCGTGTGGCAGACGGCAAGGTGCTCGAAGAACTGGAACACCTTCTCTTGCTGCTCCGCACCGGCACCGCCCTTGAGCGCGTGGAACATGGCCGGATCGACGAAGTTGACAAACGGGATCCGCTTGACGGTCGGGTCCAGCTTTGGCTCGGCAGGAATAGGCTTCCCAGCGCGAACAAGCGCCGCGCGACCGATCTCGGTGATGCCCGAACCGTACGAGATGCCGTTGATGGAGCACTTGCGGAACTCCATCACATTGCACGTGAGCGTGCCCGTCTTGTCGCTGAACACGTACGAGATCTGGCCGAGCTCCTCGTTCAGCTCCATCGTGCGCACGATCGCAGGCGTGTCCGTCTCGGCGTGGTACATCTCGCGGTCCCAGGCCATGAAGCGCGCTTGCAGGAACTTGACGCTCGTCATGGACACGTACAGCGAGATCGGGATGACCTGGTAGAGCAGCAGGAAGTAGTAGAAGAGCATCTTGATGAAGGACACGACGCGCGACTCGCTCGCATCCGAATCGGAGAGCTGGATGTACCACGTGTCGCGGATGATGTCGTACTGCCAGGTGACGTAGCAGGCGGCCGCGGCCGCACACGCCACGAACAGCCCGACGCACAGGAAGCCGATCATTTTGTTGATGGTCAGCATGACGTCGCTGAACTTGGACGGCGCCGCCGTCGCGCTTTGCATGATCTTCGTGTCCGGGCCCGTGTTGAGCACGAGACCGAAGACCCAGTCCGTGTTGCGGAGGTTGCACCCGCGCAGCAGCACGTTCTTGACCGAGAGCGGCATGACCTCCATACCGCAGCCCTCGCTGACCGTCACCTCGACCTTGCCGGCGAACTTGCTGATGTATGGGTTGGGTTTCTCGAACTTGACGACGCCGCGCAAATGCAGCAGCTCCTGCGGGTTGACGAGCGCGCTCATGGTCGCGGGGATCGCCTGGCGCAGCTTGAGGTTGGTCTCGCCGTCCAGGCTTTTGGTCTCGACGTAGCAGATGCCGCTCGCCGCCTCCCCCACCGGCTCGGACACGGCCAAGATGAGCAGATCGGCGGGGATCACCTCGCGGTTGCGCACCTGCAGGAAGTCGCCGACCTTGACGTCGGACCACAGGTGCTCCTCGATCTTGCCGCGGCGCACAATGTGGCACTTGGCCGAGTTGGCTTCAAAGTCGGACTGGTGGCGACGACGGTCCTCCATGATGGCGAACACGGCGTCGATCGAGATGACGAAGAGCAGCACAGGCGCGTTCGTCGGGTACCCGTACGTGTTACTGATGGACGGGATGGACTGCAGCACGCAGACCATGAGGAAGAAGAAGTTGGCGATCTTGGTGAAGCTCTCCTTGAGGAACTTGGGCAGGAACGTCACGACCGTGTACTTGGACGTGACCACGATGTTGCTGCACTTGTCGTACGCCGCGTTGCCCGGCTCGTAGTTGAAATACACCTCGCGCAGCGAGTCCGCCGCGTCCGGTGTCAGCGTCTGCGCCTGCGTCTGCTGCTGGGTCCCCAGCGCCACGGAGGCGCTCCCAGCGGGCGTCGACGACGCCGTGTACCCCTGCTCGGCGCTGTCTCCGTCCGTGTCCTTGCGCACGGACGTGTACCGCTGCTTGCGGCCCGGCCGCCGGTGGTTTGAGTGCACGCGCGGCTGCTTGCCGGGCGCCGTCATGTCGAGCGGGTCGCCCAACAGCGCTGGGCTGTCGAGCTCGGCGTACGCGTCCGTGTCTGCCGCCTGCTGCTGCCCGTCGCGCGCGGCCTCCGCCGCCTCCAGGCCGCCGCCTGCTTCTCTGTCGTTGCTCGGCGCCGCGTCGAGCAGCAGGCCCTCGTCCTCTACGCGCTGGCCGCCGAAGAGCCGCCGCGGGTTGCGCGCGCTCATGCCGGCCGCCGCGTGCGTGAGTCTCTGTCCGCCAGGCCGACGGAGGGGGCGATGTGGTCAATAAATAGATGAAGCAGGGGGAGCGGCGGCGATCGACAGCGACGACAATGGGACCGATGCGCGAATGGCATGCCATTGCTGTGGTCCGGTTGTCCTTGGAGGTGTGCTAATCCTGGCCCGGCTCTGCGGATGCTAATTTTAGTATGGCGCGAGCCCTACCCGCTGGACGTTTATAGATGGCCAGTTCAGATGATATACAAACACCGAGTGAACACACGGCCGGGGTGGAATGGGAAACCGGATGAACTGCTCTTGGAAAAGTGGGATGGTTTGGATTCGAAATGTATAGGGTTATGTGATCTGTTGGATGGCCATTCAAAAAGCAAGATTGACACGCATGGAATAGGGTTCGGTTTGGGTGGACCACATAACGTGGCGACTCGGAACCTTGATCCATCACAAAGGTACAAGTTACAAAGTAACCATGTACCCTCTATAAATGGTGACATGAACAAGAATAACCCTGTTTTTATTTTTAGATGACACTCCAGAATGTTTGTATTGGATCGAGAAGCGCTCGCGTCACGCTTGGCCTCTCTGAGGCGCTGCTCGACCTTGGAGTTGTTGGGCACGGCGAGCATCGACATGAGGAGCTCGATGTCTTGATCGTGCCGCTGCCGTCCGGGCACATCCTCGGGTGGCAGGACCCGCTGGACTCGCACTCGCTCGAGCTGGTCGACATGTACGAGAGCAGCGCGGGCGTCAAGCGACTCGTGCTGGAGCACTACGAAAGGCCCAAAGTTCCCGCCGGTGGACACTACCTGCGCGAGATCGAGACCGGCTTGCGCGCGAACCAGGTGGTCGTGATCGAGGGCGAGACGGGCAATAGCAAGACGACGCAGATCCCGATGTTCCCGTCTGCTCAAGGACGACCTGCGTATCGAGTCGATTCTGGGATCGTACAAGTTCTCGTCGCAGGGACTCCGCATTCTGCTTGGCGAGGAGCAGGCAGTGAGTGGATAGCCCGTCAACTCGGGCATTGAGGTTGTCGCTTTGCGATGTTTTTTTACGACGTAAATGCGATAATCTTGAATCTTTTAGAGACCAAAGAGTTTTAGAGACCAAAAGTGGATCGGAAGACTGTCCAATAGAGCGGCGTTTCTTCAGAGCAGCTGACGAATCAAATGTTGCCACGTGGACACGAGGTCGAAGGAGTGTTCTTCACGGAACTTCGTGAACTGCACTATAATGTGGGACTGTGAATGTGTGGAAGCTCGTGTCACCAACTGTCGTGAACAAAAGAGCGATCCAAGCGTCGAAAGGATGACACCACAGACACACCCAGTCGTCAGGGTGTCACGAGCGCCATGCGCATTGAAAAAGAACTCGATGGTTCGATAAAAACCTTTGCCCTTGCCAATACAAACATCAAAC
>JAADYH010000054.1:0-48178 GCA_023338125.1 Phytopythium aichiense | reverse complement strand
TGTATCGCATTGGCTTCCAGCAAACCCCACTCAACACCCCGTCGTCGACAGAATCCAGGCCAACACCGCGACGTTTGCGCTGTTGACAGCTTGCCTTTCACGCCATCTTCAGCGCATCAATTTGGACAAATATTGTGCTAAATCATGGTACTAATCTGGCATCAATCTATCAAACGTCGTGTTCACGAGGTTCAAGAGATACATCCTTTGGCATTTGAAGCGAGCATTTGGTCCGGCTCTCAGTGGATGCGTCACCGTGATTGATCAGGATGCCAACCCTGCAGATCCCAAGTTCATTCATGCCGCAGCTTCGTGCGGTCCAGGTGTTCATGCAGCACGGCGCGGCGTTCCAATTGCCCGTCGGCTTCGTTACTCTGTCCGAGGCGTTTGGTATGATACCGGCCGCCGGTGGGATTGGCGTCACCCACGACCCTGACGATCAGAGTCATCAGGCTGTTCGCTCACTATGACGACTCACGCACGGGTCTCTCCTGGTCGTCTCATTCTGCAACTTCCCTTCGACTGCTCAGGTCTTCGCCACTTCCCCATCAAGATGAAGACTGTTGCCGTCCTTGCTCTCGCCGGTCTCGCGTGCCAGTCGGTCGTCCGCGCCGACAACTTCGCCAAGCTCGACGAGGCGCTTCCCTCAGGCGTCGACATCTCGGCCATCGCGCCCGTGTTCGACTTCGACTCGGATGGGTGCTTGCCCAGCGCCGGTGTCAGCCGCACAGGCGACCAGAACGGCGGCCTCAAGCCCACTGGCAGCATCACTGGCGGCTGCCGCCACGGTGACTTCCTCAACCTGTCCAACACGTACCACCGCTACGCGTGCCTCGACAGCAACGGCGTGACGTACTGCGGCCACTTCTTCTCGCTCTATTTCCTCAAGGATCAAATCATCTCCGGCATCAACAGTGGCCACCGCCATGACTGGGAGAAGGCGATCGTCTGGACCGAGAACGGCGTCGTGACTTATGGCAGCTACAGTGCGCACTCGGGTGTCGGCACGGCAGCCGCGGCCGAGATCCCTCAGCAGGACGGCCACCTCAAGTTTGTCTACCACAAGGACGGCGTCGCGACGCGCGCCATGCGCTTCGCCAAGACGGACGAGGCGGCCGAGAACCCGTCAGGCGCGTGGGTCACGCCCACGATCGTCAGCTGGTACACCATGGTGGGTGATGGCATCACCAACCAGCAGCTGCGCGACGACCTCAACGCGTTCGACTACGGCAAGGCTAACTTCCCGCAGCCGGACGGCAGCTTCCTCGGCAAGCTCAATGAGTACAAGCCGACCAACTTCCCGACCTTCACGCAGGAAAGCGTCGACAACTCGCAGTGAGCAGGACGCGAGCCCCAATGAGTGTATCCAGATCGTAAGTGACGCGGTCAGTGCGTTTTGCTTTTGGGAACAGTGTTCAGCCTCAAGTGAGACCTTCTAAAGTGTCTTAGTTGCTCCTTGGTTTCCCGTGACGCGTCTCAGTTGCAGTTAGCAAGTCTTATTTGTGCACCACGCTGCGACTTTTCCAAAGCGGCGGCGACCGACCGACGGACTGGCTTGCCTTCTCAGTAGCGACCGTTGCTTGTGGTTCCCATAGCGCTTGCTTGCAGGCTGCTGATCGACATGGCGACGGCCTTCTCCATCGACGAATTCCGGCGCAAGCAGCGTGTCAAGGAGGCGCGAGCGCGCAGGAAGCGGTCGCCGGTGGGTGTGGCCAAGGGCGGAAGCCGGTCCTCGGTCATTACGGCCGTAGGGAGTGGCCGAGGGGACACCTACTCGCCGCAGCAGCGCGCGTACCTGGGCTTCTGCATGCAGAAGAGCGTCGACCCGGACGGCTTGCTGCTCGCTGAGCTCGCGCGTCGGCAGTTCCTGCTGAAGCTCGACCGCTTCGGCGAGGATGAGGTGAGATCCATGTCCTCGAGGCTCGGCTCTCTGGCCGTGTATCACGGCTGACGATGCCACACGCTTCCCAGTTGGAGCACCACATGCGGTTCCTGCAGAAGACGACCGACTGCCGACAGCTGTGCCTCTCACTTGGCTCCGTCGCCATCAACCGAGGTAAGACAGGCTCCCACATTGTCGTGGCTGCGCTTGTTGGCTCATACTTACTGTCGTGACGGAATGAGCCAGATCTGCGCATCAAGTTCGACCGCCTCGGACTCAAGCGCGCCTTCGCCTTCTCGAAACGCGGCGCGTCCATGGCCGTCAGGTACGCAGCCGCGCGCTTGAGGCGGATCGTGAGTGGATTCGAACTGATAAGACGACGGTCTGGTCATGGACTAGGGCGGCGTGTCTGGCCGCCAGTCGCACGCCAGACCTCGTGCGCTTCCAGCTCCTCGGTGTGCGAATCACATCGGACGCCGTGCCGTTACTTGTTCAGGTATCAAGCGTCAATAGGGGTCTTGCTACAGGGTCAATGGCACTGACAGTCGCTCTTGTAGGTGCTGGAAAACTGTCCACAGCTCGAGGACTTCAACTTGGACAAATCTGCAATGGGCGACGACGTCCTGGGCGGTGCGATCGCATGGTCTACTGCGTGTGTGAGCTTGACATTCGCCGCTCACGGTCGTTTTCCATGCTCAGGCATCGCTGTTGCCCTTGGGCGGTGTGCTCGCCTTCAGCACCTGTCGCTGTCGGGGTGCCGACTCACGGACCAAGCCAAACTCCACGTCGCCAAGGTCATATCGGTGAGCTCAGTACCATGCAATCACTGCTCTCCGCCGACTTGCACCTCACTCTTCGATGCGGTCTGTCACTGGTCAGCTCCATGGCGCCATCCGGGACGAGTCAGAGTGGAGCGCGAGTCTGCGCGGAGATGCATCCAGCCCAGCGCCTTCCGCGAGCCCAAAGCTGTTGCTCGATCTGTCGCACAACACACTAGGCGACGACACCGCAGACGCGCTCAGCGACGCGCTCTTTCACGACAAGTGGCTGCTTGGTAAAGGAACTTTCAGTGTTCACCTCGTGTGGTACAGTTGCTCATGCACCATCGCGTTTGCTCGGCTTGAAGGAGTCAACTTGAGCGGCAATCGCATGACGGAGCAAGGTGCCACGACCGTCATCGACACACTGGCCGACAGCAACGGAACGCTCGCAGTCCTCCAACTGGAAGGCATGCGACCGAACCTGAGTACGTACACCGCATCACGCCGTCACATGTGCAATGCCGGAGAAGCAATTCACGGAAGCAACAGCTCACGCTTCCTTCCACCTTGCTGCTCAATCAGTATCGACCGACTCGCTGGGGAAACTTGAGAGACTGCTCCGGCGTCGGCGAACGTTCTTGCAGCAGCGCGCAATCGAGTCGCGGGAGACGCAGTTGCTGCTTGGAAGCCTCATGCTCAAGTGGGGCGTCGATCGCGATGTGGTACTCGACATCTGCCACGATCTCTCGCCGGCAAGCGGTGGCCGCCCACGCCTGTCGTCCTTCTCCGAGTCGGTCGCTTCATCATCATCAAGCAACCAGGAGATCGAGACTCACGTCTCATCCAGGCGTCCAGATGGGCAAGCGAGGGTTCGCAACTTTGAGAGCAACCCGATCAGAAGCAGCAACCAGCCAAACGAGAAGCAACAACAGGCGGAGAGTGTCGATGATGCTGGTGATGTCCGTGGTGTTGCGAGCGCTACCAGCACAGTGACCGCTTCTGCCGTCGCTGGGAAGGACGCGGCCCACATTCAGACGGTGCGGAGTTGTCGTCATCTCGTCACAGTCGTCGAAACAAAGTACAGCTCGTTGATTGACACCGTTATCCACAAGCAGATCCAGTACCTGATCGAGCGACTGAGCATCCTTGAGGCCGACAAACGCTTCGCTGCCAAGCGAATCTCCGACCTGGAGGTGCGATGAGAACAATGTGTATACCTACCTGGGCATGCAGCGTCCTGGACTCCGACCGCGCCACAAGTGGAGTCTAACTTGCGCTTTGAGCCACGAACGACAGGATGAGAACCGCTCGTTGCGCGACCAGCTGACGGCAACCGCAGCAACCCTGGCGTCTCCATCAGCATCAACAGTCATTTTGCCAATGGAGGCGGAGCTCATCGCACAGCTCGAAACGTCGATCAACACGCTGGCGGAGCAGGTGGAGCACATTGAGCGCGAGAAGCTTGCGGCGGACGCGACGCCGCCCACGCTAGTCGAAAACGCGCAGAGTCCCGACTTGCAGTGACGGCGATCCTGAGTGGAGTCATCACTGCTTGTCGGGAACTGGTTGATGGATGTGGTACGCTCACCGCTGGAGAATCGCGCTTATGCCGGGAACCTGGGAAGCATTTATACACACAACACCTTCAGTATTTGCCATCGTATTCCGTATCCGATGAGACAAGCACGGCGCACCGGAAGTCCGGGTTGGGCAGAAACTCGTTCTGCACCCACGTGAACGAGATCTGGTGCGCCTTGAGCCACGTGCGCATGGCCTCCTTGCGCTCGCGAGGTCCTTCCATGTTCTGCACGTGGTCGCGGAACAAGTCGTTGGTGACGACGCATCCGTTGTGCAGCCCCGCGTACTGGATGCAGTACGAGTCGTCGTAGTCCTGCGGCGGCGTTGGGACGAGCACGCCTTCCTGCACCATCGCGTGCAGCATCGCGATGTCGTCCGGGATCTTGCACACGTTGGGGCTGTTGTTGTCGAGCGTTAGGTTGGCGCTCCGTGGCTGGTTCCGACGCGCTCCGAGCTGCTCCTTCTCGTCTTTGAGCATATAGTCAGGAATGAACGCGACTACGCGGTGGCCTAGCGCTCGGAAGTAGTCCACCGCCAGCCGAACGCCTCGACTTGAGAACTGTTGTTGGTTCATGCCATGCCGCATCGCGATGTTCGGCGCGTCGAGCACGATGAGGCACTTGCTGCGAGCCTGCGACGACGGAACCCGATCTGGTTGGAACCCGCTCTGGAACTCGGAGTACTGCGACCCGATCGCCATCACAGCCGCGAAACTCGATGGATCCAGCGGTGGAGGCGCTTGTTGCCCTACAGTTACCTCGCTGGAGTAGAGTCCAAAAGCTTGCGAGCTGGAGGATCCGTATAGCGAGTCGTGGCGGCCTGCACTCGCTTCATTCGCAAGATTCACGTCACGAAGGTACTGCGCGGTCAACACGATCTCGTCGTCTCCGTCCTCTTCGCTGTCAGCCGACGTCTCGAATGTGTCGTCTTCAAACCCACAGAACTCGCACGCCCCGCCATCAAACGTGCTGGAGTTGGAGCATTGGAGGCACAGACGATCGATCCTGGCCGGCTTCGCTCGCGTCATTGCGCCAGGTCGTAATGGCTTGTCCAATCGGCCACCGCTTCTCATAAGAACGAGCAGTCTGCACAGCCCGACTGTGCGCGCCATGCGCACTTCGAACACCTTCTTGCTGACTGACGATGGCGAGTCTGCAAGGCCTCTGGGACTCCGTCCCTTGACATTTCTGGACGGTGGCAATTGCACTGGAGAAGCAGGAAACACTTCGGAGTAGCGCTCTCGCGCGTAATCCAGCGGCAAAAACCCTTTCACCTCGAGGTCCTCGGGCAGTTCTTGATCACGTCCCGGCGACAGCCCCAGTAAGTACACGGCGGACGAGCTCGAGGGGAGTGCGAAGTGGAACTCAGTGCAGCTCGTATAGAACACGTCGGCTGCGTCGGGTTGCGTCCCCTTCGGCCAGTCTTGGAGGTGGAGCCACTGCAACAGCGCGTTGGTGCCGGGCAAAAGAGCGTTGCCCACACTCTGCAGCTGGCGATAGTCGCTAGTTGCTCGGAGGAAGGCGGTGAGCTGCTGCAGAATCGACGCGCCGATCGTGAATAGCAGGTCAAGAGCACACAATTCAGCCGGGCCGCTTGTGCCGAAGTCGAGCTTGTCCTGGGCGATGGTGCTCGAATCGCCGCCGCTCTGCGGGATAAAAGTCGCTCTCAGTTGCTGAAGTGAATACCCAATCCATCCAGACACATCAGCACACAGTACCTGGGCATTGTGAACGAGGAGCAGGTTCACGATGACGATCTGCATGAGTGCAGTCGCCATTTGATCTCGGTACTCCTTGTCGTTCAGAAGGTCCTCAACGCTCAAAAGCGATCGCATTGTCGCTTGTACTGTCGTCAAGCTCTCTCGCCACGACTGGAGGTCAGCGCTGCGCGACAGAACCGCATGCAGCTTACTCAGGATCCCCACGACGCGCATGCCGACCTTCCGCCCACTGGTCTGCGGAAACGTGACCGCCGAGGGAGACATCAATGTCCCCTGCTTCAACGACTGCGCGAGGTTCTCCCGGGACGGGAACGGATGCTGGCAGCCAAGGCTGCGCGCGTACAGGTACGCGGCCTCGAGAACCTTCTTGTTGCGCGCAGCCACCAACGCGAGTTGGTTGTACGCTTTCCCGTTGCACGGCGTGATCGCGCGGGCTCGTTGGTAGAACTTCATCGCGTCCGTCCACACGTCCGCGCTCGTCGCTGGGTCCAACCCGCCAGCGAGGTGCTGCTGCTTGTACCTCTCGACATCGCCGAGCGCGACCAGCGAGTGCTGCAGCGAGAACTGAACAGCCTCGCGCGTCTCTGCCGACGCGTTCGCGTTCTTGCCCTTGGTCTCGAGCCGGGTCACAAGCTCCAGATAGGAGCGCGAGCACTCGTCCAGCGCCGAGCGCGCGGCGGGGCCGTCCAGTCGCTGGACGCGCTCAAGGTGGCGGTACCAGTTCTGCCACAGCCGCCGGTCCACGTCCTGAGGCCGCCAAGAGTGACGGACCACTCGCATTAGTTCCTCCACATGGCGTAGAGAAGCAGCTGCTGTTTACCAATTGCTTGGCGGCCTCCGAGTACGACACCAGCAGGTCGCCGCACGCCGCGCGGAACGCCGTCTGCAGGGCCGCCATGTCCTCATCGAAGTCCCTGGTAGGAGAATCCGTCAGCGAGTCGCACCAGGATGTACACCAAGCAAGTGCACCACCTACGTGACCGCCTTGACCCTGGCGTCCCACTCGACCACTCGCTGGACGAGCGCGCGCGCCGCCTGCGGGAGCGCCGCCTGCTTGTGCGCGCGGTCGCTGGTCCTGGGCGAGCGCTTGTCGCTCTGCTTCTTACCCGTCTTCCTGCCGGCGCTGTTCCTCCCGGCGGACCGCGAGCGGCTTGGTGCGCTCGGGTCCTCCCACAGCACCTTGACGCGCCCGGTGAGCCGCTGGGGCGTCGCCGACGCGCTTCTCCGCCGGTCGCTGTCTCCGCTCGTGCCTCCGCTCTCGGCCTCGTCCGCCACGGCGCTGCGGCCGCCGGGAGAGCGCGTCTGGCGTCTGGAAGTCGCCTGGAAGTCGGCGAACGACCGCCGCGCGCTCGCGTCGACCGCCCGCATGCCTTGGCGCGGGGAGAGGGAGCAAGGACGGCGAGCTTGACGCCGTCGCTTCTCTTCCGGTGCGGCTTCTTCTGTCCTTGTCGTCGTTCGGCTTTGGTGTGGAATTTCGGTTCTCGCAGGGTAAGTGTGCCTAATTTATGGTACGAAAGGCAAGATAGTACCATTTTGAGGACCTTCAACATGGTACAGAATATGTAGCCATGCAATCCGAGTCAGAGCCATGCCTTCGGATTCAATCCGAGGACAGGAGAGCGCGATGAACCAGTTGACTCGTGCGGTCTGACGTTATGCTCTGACCATTGACGCCCGCTCTTTGTTTCCGTGGTGACGCGCTTCGAGTTGGAGATGCGTCGCTGGTTATCATAGTCGTGCGGCTGTCCCCTCAAGCTCCGTGAACTCTCACAGACCCCAGCACGAGTGCGGCTTCGATGCTTGACGTGGCCCAACACATGGATGACAACAGTCTCGAAGGTGAAACGAGAGCGAGATGTTCGTCCGTGATGGTGATCCGTGTTGTGCGGTGCACGCCAGTCTCTATGGGCAATGTACGCGGTGCGAGTGATAGATAGGTAAGGCTTCACGTCCCGTCACACTGTGTCCGAGAGCACCAGTTAATTACCAGCCTCAGTCATCCACCATCCGCCTCACACATTGAAATGAGAGAGGACGCACCGTAGTCGAGCGTCATGCGCTGCGCGAGCTGCAGGCGATCCGTGACGCCGCGCGGCGAGTCGTTGTCATTCGCGAGCGTCGTCTGCAGGATCTCCTCGACCACATCTTCGAGCGTCACAAGGCCCTTGAGCTCGTAGAACGGGTCTCCCTGTCGCGTCAACCACCATGCACCACGATGAGTAATGCCCAACACAACTCTGCTCCGAGACTCGAGCCAACTCACCTGCCCAGTGTTGTTGACGTCGTAGATGAGCGCCATGTGGTTGCTGCCGCTCTTGAAGAACTTGAGCGCCTCGCCGAGCGTCGAGTCGGCCCAGATGCGGTGCGCCGCGCGCGCGAACACGTGCGCAAACTCGCGCAGCGGGACTTGGGCCTTGGGGTCCACGTACACGATGTCCTTTGCGAACACGATGCCGATCACGTCGTTCTCGTCCTTGTCCCACACGGGGATGCGGCTGAACCCGCGGCTGTAGATCTGCTTGAGCAAGTCGACGCTCAGGCGCGCGCTTGCGTGTCGGTCCCGATCGGCAATCCACAGTCAGAAGCGTCAAGGAGACTCCACGAGTATCATCCATGCAAGACATGCACGAATGCACAGACAGATTCACACGTCAAGAGGATATCGGAAGCGAGAAGATCTTGGCGCGCGGCACCATCACCGACGTCACGGGCTTGCGCTTGTAGCCCATGGCGCCGCGCACAATGTGCGCCTCCTCAGCGTTGAGCATCTTCTGTCGCGCGTGGATCTCGAGCAGCTGCAAGAGCTCCCGCCGCGAGAAGATGGTGCCCACTTCCTTGCCGACGAGTAGGTCAAGCGACAGACTCAAGGGCTTGGCCACCGGGTACATGACCAACAACAACACGCGCACGACCGGCACGAGCCGCGCGCCGATCACGAGCGCGTGGCGAGAGCACAGCGCCTGCGGGATGATCTCGCCGAAGAGCACGATGACGACGGTGGAGATGAGGAAGCCGGCGAGTCCGCTCGTGAGGTCCGCCATGAGGATGGAGAGCAGGCTGTTGACGGCCACCGTGCCGAGCACAAGCGTCGTGAGCAGCAGGTTGCCGTCCTCGCGCACGGGTATCACGCGCCTCGCGTCCTTGGCCTTGGCACGCTCTTCGCTGGACGCCTCGGGTCGCTCACCCGCACCGATCGTGACTTCGAGGAAGACGTGGTCGAGCGACATGAAGCCGAGCGTCAAGCCCGAGAAGATGCCCGACAGAATCACCAGCACGTAAGCGAGCATATAGCGGAAGTCCTCCCAGCCGAGGCCTGGCGACGCAGCATCTGCAGCCTTGGGAGTGGTGCGCGGCCGACCGCCAGTGGCGGAGACTTCGGTCGCGACGAGCAGCACTAGCACCGCGAAGACGGAGGAGTAGCCCATTCGCAGCCGACACCTCCGTCGCCACTGGCAAGGCGACGACGAGCGAGGCATCACGGAGATGCTTGGAGGGGCGTCCATGGCTCAGCGTCGAGTGCTGTCAATCGGGCAAAACGTTGACAAGGTCCTCCTGATGGAGGAGGTTTCGCGGACCTTGTCAGCGCCGTGGCTGTTGGCCGGCATGTGAGACGCCGTCGCGCGAAGCAAGCTGTGCGAAACTGAACGTTATTCGGCGCCCTTTCGGGCCTCCAAGTTGAAACGGATTTCAACACTCAGCGGGAGATGAGTTCTGTCAACCCGAATCAAGCGTGACATGCAAAGGTGCGACTTGTGTTATCAGGTCTCGGGTATCACCGCGACTGCGCTGTCGGCTCACGGTGCCGACGCTCTCGTCATTTCGCTGTGCGAGGAGTCGCGTGCACCGCCATATTCTCTCGATCGTGCGGGTCGCTCTGTCTGTGCCAGCGACTGCGCCAGGAGGTAACTAAGCGTACCAGTAGCCGGCCTGCACCATGATCTCCGGGTACAGGTTGTGCCACTCCGTCACGAGCGGCTGGTACAGGTCCGGGTGCGACTGCATGAACGCAGCAGGGTCCTACAGAATGCGCACGACATGTGAGCGTGGAGGCTTCCATCAACGACACATTGAGGATCAATAAAAAAACAGAGGCTCACCTCAGCGAAGCAGACGAAGATGGTGGCGACAGAGCTGTCGATGACCGACAGCGGCGTGACAGCGACTCCGATGCCCACCACGAGGCCCAAAATGGCCATGAAAGCTGCGCGCACCAGGCAATTGCAATCAATAACCCACAAAGATCTGGAGCACAATCCACCGCATCCAAACACCTCATGTCGTACCAGTGCTGTTCTGGAAGGTCACGACATCGGCAGCTTCAGCCAGCAGAGCGCCAGCACCCGCGCAGATGAGGCCTGGCCATCCATGAAAAGAGGAGATCGGTTAGACTCGAAGTCGCGCGTGCTTCAACAGCAGCAAGCGATCGCTTACCAACTCCAAGAGCAGCGAAGCCGAGGACGTTTCCGATGAGGTCGTCGTTGATGATCGCATCGAATCCACGCTGATGGAACAGCTGGAACACGGCCTTGCCGGCTTGGGTGAACTTGTACCTGCGTCACCAGGACGATCGATAGTTCTGTAAGTATCTGCGAGAGCACTGTCCGACACGAGCAGGGTGCATACCCGTAGATACCGACGTAGACATACGCCCAGCGGTTGAAGTACTCGACGATCGCCTGAAGGCAGCCAAGAATGCACTCCGCAAAGCACCCAACGATGCTTCCATCCTGACGGCTGCTCTCCGCAAGCTGCAAACAGTCAAAGAGTCAGGAGGAGAGTGATGTCAGCCGTATTGCTTGCCATCGGGGCGGCAATAGATGCCCGGGTCATACCGAACGCAGTGCTTGAATGACCGCCACAATGAGCGAGCCGAGGCAGATCGAACCAAACGACGTGGTGCAGCTGCGCTTCAACGAGGCGCCTGTGGCACCACTCGACTCGGCGCTGTACCAGAACGTAGCGACCGTCCCCGCCACCGTCGTGTGCGCCATATTCTTGTAAACCTACAAGGAACAATCATAATGTCAGTTGACAGGAGTCACAAGGACACCTTTCGGGAACCGAGGCGCACCTGGAGGCCCCAGTAGAACGACAGGAGCATAAAGAAGTACGCGACGTAGTTCCCTGCCGAGTCCTTGTAGAACGACCCCGAGTTGGTGGTCGTCGTGGACGTGGAGCTGGTGTCCTTCTTCAGGTTGTTGGCCACGCCGAGCAGCGCCAAGGCCCAGATGACGACCCACACAATCTGCACGATCGTGAACGCGATCGAGACGATGTACGTCGACCAGTGCTTGGAGATGGCGGCGGCCGCAACGCGAAGGTTTGCGACCGCGAACGGGATGCGGTGCTGCACCGCACGCGCATAGCACAGGTTCAGCAGCGCGATGAGAAGGCCAATCACGCCGACGAAGATGTTCCCGATGGCGAATCCATAGGCGGCGAACGCGAACGAGATGCCGACGTTGAACCAGAGCACAAAGAGGATCATGCAGCGCGCGTACGCCACGATCAACTTGACCATCGCGAGCGCGAGGACAACCGCAACGACCGCCATGCCCAGCGCGATGCCGATCACAACCTTGGTGTCGTCCGCAGACATGAGCCGCGACGAGTCTGAGTCCGACGACGAGTCCAGCGAATCAATGCCGTAGATCACCTGAGAGAGCAAGCACAAGATCGCATTAGACATGGACCAAGAGAAAGATTCCTGAGTTGCACTCGAGCTCACCATCAGGGCGACGATCACCGCGACATTGAGCACGAACAGGATGCCGAACGGCAGGTCGCGGCATCCTCCCGACGCTGTTTTCTCACTGGTTGGCATCCCCATGAACGAGAAAGGCGTCAGCATTCGTTCACTGCGTCGCTTCCCCTCGTGTCGAGCGTTGCGCCAGCCCACTGACGCCCGAGACAAAGAGAGAGACACGTACGGCTTGATGGCGTTCACGTTCGGCGCGTTCTGCCCCGGCACGGGCTCCGAGAAGTACCTGCGCGCGCCACCCGCCAGCGGTCAGTCCGTCCGTCCTTTCCCGTCCCCATTCCTTCCAAGTACAATCCGCTTCTGTCGCCTCCCCGAAACGTACTGTTGTGTAGTAAACATGGTCGCTGGTCCCCTGCGTTTTCCTCCGAGCCGAATTAAAGCGCTGTCGCTGCTTCTGGCGCTCCGCTGGCGTCTCCACGCGCTCCGTCCGCCGTCGGCTTCGGCTTCTGCGTGTTTCTTCTGACTGAACCCAGCGGCAAAACCGAAAGTGAGTGTGCACTTGGCGGGACGGACGGCGAACACTGTCGATAGCGGAAAACGATCGGCGGCGTGGGTGCACGACTGTGTTGGATTCCCGCTGCTGCCACCGACTGGCCCCGCATCTTGCCCTTCGTGACACCGACTGGCAGCATCCAACACATGTCGCATCACCGTTTGCTGGAAAATCAGCCTCATTGCATAGCGTTCACCACACCATTTTTGACTCATGTATGCATTTAATGTGGTTTGCATCAAACCACACCAAATGTCATGCTTCTAGTTTCCTCTCGGAGAAAGGCAACACCACCACGGTGACCAGGAAGGGCGGGAGCATGTTCCAGATCCGCGTGCACGGGGGCGAGACGGGCGAGGGCGAGACGGGCGAGGGCAAGGCGGAGGAGAAGGAGGAGGAGGAGGAGGAGGAGGAGGACAAGCTGTCGGCGGATGGCGCGCTGGACCAGGACCGGGACGCGAGCTTCCTGACGGGCAACCCGCAGGTGCGCGTGACGACGGGCCGGCTGCGCTTCTACCGGCCGGACAGCCTGCCGTACGCGTCGGGCGGGCGCAGCGCGCAGCAGGAGCTGCCGCCGGCCCGCAACACGCTCGTGTGCCTGGTGTCGGTTCCCGCGCACATGCCGCCGGTGGAGATCCTCGAGTTCCTCGCGAGCTTCCTGGCCGACATCTCGCTCGTGCGCATCCTCAAGGACCCCGAGCGCGGCAACTGCATGGCGCTCATGCAGTTCTCCTCGCAGGACCGCGCAGATCAGTTCTTCCTGGTGCGTACCGCTACCGTCGCTTGGATCGACTGGCATCGACTGACGACTGACGACTGACGACTGACGACTGACGGACGGCGGCAGGAGCACAACGGCAAGTACTTCAACTCAATCGAGCAGGAGCGCTGCAAGATCGTGTTCGTGCGCAGCATCGAGTTCGACCCCGTCGCGCACGCGGACGGTCGAGACGGCGCCAGCGAGGACAAGGAAACAATCGAGCAGACGAGCGAGCAGACGAGCGAGCAGACGTGCGAGGAGACGAGCGAACAGCAGGCCCGCAAGCTGTTCCCGCTGCCGCCGCCGGGCATGACGGAGATCCCGACGTGCGCCGTCTGCCTCGACCGGCTGGACGCGTCGGCCTCGGGGATCCTCACGACGCTGTGCAACCACACGTTCCACTGCGACTGCCTCTTCCGGTGGGAGGGGTCGAGTTGCCCCGTGTGCCGCTACAGCCACGGCGATATCGGCTCCGCGTGCGAGGTGAGCGGCGGTTGGATGCTGTTACTGGCATAACGGGCTCGTGTTGACATGTGTGCACTTGCAGGTGTGCCATACGGCGGAGCACCTGTGGATCTGCTTGATCTGCGGACACGTTGGGTGCGGCCGGTACTCGGGCGAGCACGCCAAGCAGCACTACCAAGAGACGCTGCACACGTACTCGCTCGAGCTGGAGACCCAGCGGGTGTGGGACTACGCCGGGGACGGGTATGTGCACCGGCTGATCCTGAACAAGCAGGACGGCAAGTTCGTCGAGTTCCCCAACCCGAACAGCACGAGCGGCGAGCGGTCACACATCCCGCCACCCACGAGTGCGGAGGAGGAAGAGGGCGAGCACCGCAAGCTGGAAAAGCTAGCCGTCGAGTACAACTTTTTGCTCAAGAGGTTTGTCGGCACATCCAGCAGCGAGGCGAGGAGGAGCAGTCACTGACGTTGCAGTTCGTATTTGCATCCAGCCAACTGGAGGAGCAGCGACTCTACTACGAGCGCCTGCTTTCTCGCGCGCACGAGGCGGAGAGCCACCAGCACGTGACCACCCTCGAGCACGAGAAGAAGCAGCTTAAGAAGGCGAACGCGACGCTGGCAGAGAAAGCCAAGAAGCTCGAGGAAGAGCTCAGCTTTGTCAGGTGCGTCTTGCTGCGCTATGATCTTCGTGTGGTCGTGAAGCTGACGCTGTGCCGGTTGTGACGGACAGGGAGCTCAACAAGTCGCTGATCGAGAATCAGAAGCAGTGGAAGGAGCGCGTGCATCAGCTCGAGGAGGAGAACCGACGCGTCGAGCAGGACACCTCCATGCGCGTCGCCGACCTGGAGGGACAGGTACGCGTCCGTCTGTCTGTGCATCGTACGCAACGTCCATCGTTACCTGCATTCTGACCGTGTAACGCATCGTGTGCGTCTCCAGGTCCGCGACCTCATGTTCTACCTGGACACGCAGAGCAAGATCGAGCAGAGTGCGCACCGGGACGAGATCATGGTGCGATCCGATGGCTTCCAGGCACCGGCTGCGAATCCGTCTGACGTCTTTTGCTTCTCCACAGGGCGGCACGCTGCAGATCGAGACGGCGCAGGCGTCGGCCGCACCTCAGCCGGAGCCTCGCCAGTCCTCGTCCTCGTCCAGCCGCCGGAAGGCCAAGGGCAAGCGCTAGGCATGCGCATTAGAGTCGCCGCGCAGAGGTCCGTAACAAATGAGTTGTCTAGACGTTGCCTTCCATGTCGCACGCTCACAGTCTCCAGGATATGCACCACTTACTCCGGACTCTCGCGTCATTAACACCCAGCACCCTCCGAAGCAGCAACGCGACCATGAAGCCGACGGCGGACGCGCCAGTGCGCGCGATCCGGCGCAACTCGGCGCGCATCGGCGCGGCGCTGGCGGCCTGCGACCCGTCGGCCGCGCTGGCGGCGCTCGTGCGCGCGTCCCCGCCGCTGCGCGTGCTCGGCCTGGACATCAACACGGGCAGCACGGGCGTGGCGGTGCTGGACGAGCGCGCGCGCGTGCGGCACTGGGGGGCCGTGAGCACCTCGCAGTTCGCCAGCGCCGACGTGCTGGCCGTGGGTGCGGCCGTGGACGCCGCGCTGGCCGACGTGCACGCGTCGTGCGGCGGCTGTGACATCGAGTGGCTCGTGGGCGTCGAGGCCTTCCTGCGCATGTTCCGCGCGGGGCGGCACCACAACGCCGGCATGTTCCAGCTGGCGCAGCTCAACGGCATCGTGTCCTTCGCGGCCTGGCAGCGCTTCGGCGTGCGGCCCGCGCACGCGCACCCGTCGGCCGCGCGCGTCTTCTTCGGGCTCAGCTCGGCGCGCGGCGCAGCGATCAAGCAGCAGGCGCTCGCGTTCGCGCGCCTCGAGCAGCCCGCGGCGGCCGCGGACGCACTGGCGCTCGGCCCGCGCAGCGGCAAGTGGTCCGACGCGGCCTTCGACGCCGCCGACGCGTACGTGGTGGCCAACTACACTCGCTGCCAGCACGTGGAGGCGCGGCTGCTGCGCTCCGAGCCGCTGCGCGACGCCTTCGCGCGCGAGTACGAGCGGCTGCTGCGCGGCAGCAAGACCGTCTCGACCGAGCAGCGCGCCATGGACGTCATGGGCGACGACGAGCGCCGCCAGCACCTCGCGCGGCTGCTGGAGAGCGGCGTGCGCGACTGGCTGCGCCGCGAGTACGCGCGCGAGCTGTCGCCGGCGGCGCTGCAGGACTGACGAGCGAAGACTCGAGACTAAAGAGGATGAGGAAGGCAACAATCGTCGTGTTGGCGTATAAATGTGGACTAGTGGCGGACTAACGTTTAGTGGAACTCGTGCGGGTCGGTCCAGGCCTTCTTCTGGCGGTTCTCGTGCTCGTAGTAGTCGAAGAGGCTGTCGGCGTCCAGGCCGAGCAGCGGCTTCTTCTTGTGCACGGCCATGGCCTCGACGAAGAGCTTGACGAGGCTGATGTTGGTGAGCAGCGGGATGGAGAAGTCGACGGCCGTGCGGCGGATGAGGTAGTTGTTCTCGATCTGCTTGCTCTCGCTGTTGGGCAGGTTGACCACCAGGTCGATCTTGCCGTCCTTGAGGTAGTTGAGCACGTTCTGCTCGCTGGCGTCGTCGCCCGGGAAGTCGAGCTTGGTGGACGGCACGTCGTACTTCTTGAGGAACTCGTGCGTCTTCTCGGTCGTGAAGAGCTTGTAGCCGAGCTCGTGCATCTTGTACGCCGCGTGCACAAAGTCCTCCGAGAACTTGTCCTGCATGGACAGCAGGATGTTCTCCTTGGGCAGCTTGAAGTTGGACGAGATGAGCGCCTTGAGGAACGCCTCGCTGCGGTTCTTGCCGAAGCACGCCACCTCGCCCGTCGACGCCATCTCGACGCCCAGCAGCGGGTCGGCACCGCCCAGACGCGTGTACGAGAACATGGGCGACTTGATGCCCACGAAGCCCTTGGGGCGTTGCGGCCCGCGGAGCGCAGGCAGGTTGTCGCTCTTGGTCGACTCGCCCACCATGACCTTGGTGGCCGCGCGGATGAAGTCGGCGCCCGTCGTCTTGGACACGAACGGGAACGACCGCGACGCGCGCAGGTTGCACTCGATGACGCTCACGTCGGCACCCTTGGCCAGGAACTGCGCGTTGAACGGGCCGGAGATGTTGAGCGCCTTGGCGATCTTCTCGGCGTTGTTGCGGATCTGGTTCTGGTAGTACGACGACGCCTCCACCGGCGGCAGGATGAGCGTCGCGTCGCCAGAGTGCACGCCGGCGTTCTCCACGTGCTCCGAGATGGCCGCGGCGATCACCACGCCGTCCTTGGCCACGGCGTCCAGCTCGAGCTCCTTGGCACCCTCGACGAACTTGGTGATGACCACCGGGTGGTCCTGCGAGACCACGGCGGCCTCGCCCAGCACGCGCGTCAGGTCCTCTGGCGTGTACGCAACGTTCATGGCGGCGCCGCTCAGCACGTAGCTGGGGCGGACGAGGCACGGGTAGCCGACGCGGTCGGCGAACTCGAGCGCCTCCTCGTAGCTAGTCAGCTCCTTCCACTCGGGCTGCTTGACGCCGGCCTTGTCCATGAGCTTGGAGAACTTGAAGCGGTCCTCGGCGCTGTCGATCATGGTCGGGTGCGTCCCCAGCACCTTGACGCCGGCCTGGTGCAGCGGCAGCGCCAGGTTGTTGGGGATCTGGCCGCCCACCGACACCACCACGCCCTGCACGCCCTCGCGGTCGTACACGTCCATGACGCGCTCCTTCGACAGCTCCTCGAAGTACAGCTGGTCGCACTCGTCGTAGTCCGTCGACACCGTCTCCGGGTTGTAGTTGAGCATCACGGCGCGGTAGCCCAGCTTGCGCAGCGTGCGGATGCAGCTCACGGCGCACCAGTCGAACTCGACCGAGCTGCCGATGCGGTACGCGCCGCTGCCCAGCACCATGACGCCGTCGTTGGGCGACTGCGCCGGCACGTCGTGCTCCGACCCGTTGTACGTCATGTACAGGTAGTTGGTCTGCGCCGGGTACTCGGCCGCGAGCGTGTCGATCTGCTTGACGGCCGGCTCGATGCCGAACGCCTTGCGCTGCGCGCGGACGTCGTCGTCCGTGCACGAGAACATGCGGCCGAGCTGGCGGTCCGAGAAGCCGAGCCGCTTGGCCTCCGTGATCTCGTCCGCCGACACCGACTCGAGCGTGCGGCCCGACAGGTTCTCGTCGCAGTCGGCGATCGCCTGCAGGCGCGACAGGAACCACGTGTCGATCTTGGTGGCCTCGTGCACCTCGTCGATCGTCAGGATGCCGTGGCGGAGCGCGTGCGCGATCTGGTAGATGCGGCGGTCCGTGGGCTTGGCAAGCGCGGCCAGCAGCTCCTCGCGGGTCTCCGGCACGCCGCTGCGCGGCTCGAAGCCCTCGATGGCCGGCTCCACCATGCGCAGCGCCTTCTGGATGCCCTCCTCGAACGTGCGGGCGATTGACATGACCTCGCCGACCGACTTCATGGACGAGCCGATCTCCGTGCTCACGTTCTCGAACTTGGCTAGGTCCCAGCGAGGGATCTTGGTCACGCAGTAGTCGAGCGACGGCTCGAAGCACGCCGTGGTCGACTTGGTCACCGAGTTCTTGAGCTCCGGCAGGTTGATGCCGAGCGCGAGCTTGGCCGCCACGAACGCCAGCGGGTACCCCGTGGCCTTGGACGCCAGCGCACTCGAGCGCGACAGACGCGCGTTCACCTCGATGATGCAGTACTCCTCCGAGTGCGGGTTGAGCGCGTACTGGATGTTGCACTCGCCCACGATGCCCAGGTGGCGCACCACCTTGAGCGCCGTCTCGCGGAGCATGTGGTACTCGCGGTTCGACAGCGTCTGCGACGGCGCCACGACGATCGACTCGCCCGTGTGGATGCCCAGCGGGTCGAAGTTCTCCATGTTGCAGACCGTGATGCAGTTGTTGGCAGAGTCGCGCACCACCTCGTACTCAACCTCCTTCCACCCCTTCATCGACCGCTCGACCAGGATCTGCGGCGAGCCAGAGAACGCCTTCTTGGCCATCGAGCGCAGCTCCGCCTCGTCCTCGCAGATGCCCGAGCCCAGGCCGCCGAGCGCGAACGCCGAGCGGATCATGACCGGGAAGCCGATCTCGTTGGCGGCCTTGACGGCGTCGTCCACCGTGTTGACGGCGAAGCTCGTGGCGATCTTCTCGCCGATCTCCATCAGCTTCTCGTTGAAGATCTCGCGGTCCTCCGTCGCGTTCACCACGTCGATCTGCGTGCCCATGACCTGCACGCCGTACTTCTCGAGGATGCCCCTCTCGTGCAGCTCGACACCGCAGTTGAGCGCCGTCTGGCCACCCATCGAGATGAGGATGCCGTCCGGCCGCTCGCGCTTGATCACCTGCTCCACGAACTCCGTGTTCACCGGCAGGTAGTACACGTTGCTGGCCTGCGCCTCGCTCGAGCGGTCAATGTTGGTCTGCACGGACGCGATGTTCGGGTTGATCAGGATCGTCTCGACGCCCTCCTCCTTGAGCGCCTTGATGGCCTGCGAGCCAGAGTAGTCGAACTCGCCGGCCTGGCCGATCGACAGACCGCCCGAGCCGAGCACCAGCACCTTCTTGACCTTGGGGCGTGCGATCTCGGGACGCTGCACGAGGCTCGTGATTGGGCCCTTCTCCTTTCGGCGCACGGCGTCCAGGAACACGTCGAAGAGGAACTCCGTGTCCGTCGGGCCGCCGCAGTGCTCCGGGTGGAACTGCGCCGTGAAGTACGGCTTGCTCTTGTGGATGATGCCCTCGTTCGTGCCGTCGTTGAGGTTCACGAACAGCTCCTCCCACTCGGACGGCAGCGTCTTGCCGTCCAGGGCGTACCCGTGGTTCTGCGCCGTGATGTAGCACTGGCCAGTCTTGAGGTTGTTCACGGGCTGGTTCTGCCCGCGGTTGCCGAACGGCAGCTTGTACGTCGCGGCACCCGCGGCACGGCCGAGCAGCTGGTTGCCCAGGCAGATGCCGAAGATGGGCTTGACGTTGTCACCCTGCGCGGCCATGGCGCGCGCCAGCTGCTCCGTCGTCTCCTTCATGATGGCCGGGTCGCCTGGGCCGTTCGAGAGGAAGAGACCGTCGTACCACGCGGCCTCCGAGGCGATGTCGTGGTTCCACGGCACGAGCTTGACCTCGGCGCCGCGCTGCACGAGCGACCGGATGATGTTGTACTTGATGCCGCAGTCGACCGCGAGGATCTTGAGCGGGTTGCCCTTGCCGAAGACCTTGACCTCCTTGGTGGACACGAGCGCCGCCAGGTTCTCCTCGTTCGGGTCAATGAACCCGGGCGTCTCGGTGCCGTCGACGATGATGCGGCCCGACATGGCGCCGTGCGCGCGGATCTTCTTGGTGATGGCGCGCGTGTCCACGCCGGCGATGGCCGGGATGCCCTCACGCTCGAGCCACTCGCTGAGCGACGAGGCGGCGTTCCAGTGGCTGTGGTGGCTCGAGTAGTCCTGCACGATCATGCCGGCGGCGTGGATGCGGTCCGACTCGATGAACTTGTTGAGTCCGTGCTCGTCCAGCGTCTTGGTGCAGGGCACGCCGTAGTTGCCGATCATGGGGAACGTCATGTTGAGGATCTGGCCCTTGAACGACGGGTCCGTCAGCGCCTCTGGGTAGCCGACCATGCCCGTGGTGAAGACGACCTCGCCGGCCGTCGACTGGTTGGCACCGAACGAGTACCCGTGGAAGCGCGAGCCGTCCTCGAACTCGAGCACGGCGGGCGTCTCGAAGCGCGGCGCGTTGCGCCGGTCCACCTTGGTGCGGGCGGGCACCATCAGGCGGCTGCCGCTCGCCTTGTGCAGCGGCACGCGGCGCTTCACCGAGCTGGACAGGCGGAGCATCTCGGCGCGGGCTTCAGGCTTCAGGCGTCGTGTGCAGCTGGCGGTGGATCGGGGGGCGGAGACCGGGGCGGAAGACCGAGGACCGGGACCGACGGCTTCTTCTGCTCGGCGCCTCCAGTTGGAAAGTGAGCGGTCGGGACAGGCGGCCGAATGCCCTTCGGCGACCGGGGGATCGTGGGGCGAGATGAGGATCCGATCATGGCCGAGCAGCTTAGACCCCCCCCCTCTTGAGTGTGGATATTCAGTTGTACAGGTGGGATGTGTGGAAGGCGGGACGGTGATGCGAGTTAGAAAAGATACGTATCGAGTGTGGCAGGTGCTATTTCGACGTTTTTTTAGCGAAAATCGGAATTAGAGTGTGTGTGTGTGTTGAAGTGCGCCAACGTTCCGCTGTGGCAGCCATTGTTTTGCGTTTTTGTCGCAATTTGTATGTTAAATAAACACAAAACCAGCAGAAAGCAGCTCCAACGGCGGTTTCGCCCTCGACTGCGCGCCAGAGGAATCTTATCTTGGCGGAAATCCGGAAGGATTGCGACGGTTTTCATTCAAACGAAAATCGCCCTTGATTCCAGCACCGGACGAGCGCCAGGCTTGCGCCGCCAGCGTCCGGAATTCCGCCGCGATCAGCTGACCGACGGGCTTTACATGCACACACACACAGGGCGATCAGGTTGCAGGTGGGGCCGCGCGCCAATCCCCCGATCGATCCGCCGGAGCCAGGAGAACTTTTTTCGGTCCGGCTCGAGGCGCCAAGACGACGCCTCCGCCAGTCGTTGGCCTTCGAAACGGGTGGGGGGATGCGCTGTGGACGGGTGCAAAGTGCGCACGCCACCCATCGCTCGCCACGTCTGCGTACTTTAAAATCAGTGGTGGCCAGCCGTTCCCCCGCGTTTCCCCTATGACGTCACGCGATTGAGCAATCAAGCCCTAGGTTCGGGACCACACGCGTGCTTTTTGCGTACTTACGGGACAGCGTACCCCGCGTACCCCCCCTCTGTTCCAAGTGCGTTGCGGATAACAGCTGTAACCCCGTCCCTTGAGCCGCTCGCCCGCGGATCTTGCAACTTGCAGCGGACCGCCAAGGAGGAAGCTCACCGGTCTCCGCAAGCCCTTGTCTGGCCCGCCTCCCGCCTCCTCTCGCCGCCACCCGACCAGCCCACGATGCTGCAGCGACTCGCGCGCCTGCCGGTGCGCCGCCAGGTCGCGCGCGCCGCGGCCGCGCAGCTTCGGCAGCAGGCCAAGGCCATGTCGGCGGCGCTTCCCCTGGCGGGCTGCTCCTTCTCGTCCGCGAGCTTCGCGCGGCCGTCGGCGCCCGCCAGCACGCTCGAGGTGGCCACGGAGCTCATGGGCATTGTGCGCTCCGAGCGCGACATCCAGGAGTACGTGGACGTGTACGGCACGCCCGGCGTGACGCGCACGACCGTCATCAAGATCGGCGGCGAGGTGATCGAGCACGAGCTCGACTCGCTCGTGCGCTCGCTGCACTTCCTCAAACAGGCCGGGCTGTTCCCCATCCTCGTGCACGGCGCCGGCCCGCAGATGAACGCCGAGCTGGCCAAGCAGGGCGTCGAGCCGCAGTACGTCGGCGGCAACCGCGTGACGGACCAGGAGACGCTCGCCATCGCCAAGAAGATCTTCCTGCAGGCCAACCGCAAGATCGTGGACGCGCTCGTGGCGGCCGGCGTGGATGCGCGCCCCATCACCAGCGGCGTCTTCGAGGCCACTTTCAAGGACAAGGACGTCTACGGCTTCGTGGGCGAGGTCACGAGCATCAACGGCGACGCCGTCAACGCCGCCATCGACCGGGGCCAGATCCCCGTGCTCTCGTGCCTGGGCGAGAGCCTGGGCGGCCAGACGCTCAACGTGAACGCCGACGTGGCCGCGCGCCAGCTCGCGCTCAACCTGCAGCCGTACAAGACCGTCTTCATCAACGCCAAGGGCGGCTGGATCGAGGACGACGGCACCAAGCTCAAGCAGATCGACATGGCGCGCGACTACGAGCGCATGGCCGCGCGCGACTACACGGGTCGCCAGGGCACGCTGCTCAAGCTCAACGAGATCAACGCGCTGCTGCGCGGCCTGCCGTCCACCTCGTCGGTCGCGCTCACGTCGGCGTCCGCGCTCTCTCGCGAGATCCTCAGCAGCTGCAGCGCCGGCACCGTCTGCATCAAGGGCGAGCAGAGCGCGGCGGTCAGTGCGGCGGCCATCAACGTGGCCGGCGGCGCCGACAAGCGCTGGAAGGTCGGGCTCATCGGCGCGCGCGGGTACGCCGGCCGCGAGGTCATCCGCGCCGTTGGCCAGCACCCGAACCTGGAGCTCGTGTGCGCCAGCTCGCGCGCGCTTGTGGGCAAGAAGAAGGTGATCGAGATCGCGAGCGCGCCGCCGCTCAACCCGCACACGAACCGGCCGGCCAAGCCGACGGAGCGCCACGTCAAGCTCGCGGGCATCTCGGAGGACCTCGAGTTCATCGACCTCGGGCTGGACGACATCCCGGCGTCGCCGCTGGCCGACAGCGTCGACGTCTGGGTGCTCGCGTTGCCCAACGGCCATTGCGAGAAGTACGCCAATGTGCTGGACGGGCTCACGCGCAAGGACAAGCTCGTGCTCGACCTGAGTGCCGACCAGCGCTTCAACCCGGCGTGGACCTACGGGCTGGCCGAGGTGCCAGGCGCGCGGGCCAAGCTCGCGGGTGCCTCGCACATTTCCAACCCGGGCTGCTACGCCACGGGTGCGCAGCTGGCGCTGCTGCCGCTGCTCGGTAAGAAGCCCGGCGTGAGCGGCTCGCTGCTCGACGAGGCGATCCCGCCGCACGTGTTCGGCGTGTCGGGCTACAGCGGCGCGGGCACGTCTCCGTCGGCCGCGAACGACCCGGCGGTGCTGGAGAACAACATCCTGGCGTACAAGTCGGTGGCGCACATCCACGAGCGCGAGGTGAGCCACCAGCTGGGCACGCCGATCCGGTTCATGCCGCACGTGGGCCCGTTCTTCCAGGGCATCCACCTGACGGTCTCGGCGCAGCTCAAGGACGGCAGCGTGACGCCGGCGCAGCTCAAGGAGCTGTACGAGGCCTTCTACGCCGGTGAGCGCCTGGTCAAGGTCAAGGACGGCGTGCCGCTCGTCAAGGACGTGGCCTTCCATCCGCACGTCGAGGTCGGCGGCTTCCAGGTGGACCCCGAGACGGGCCGCGTCGTGGTCGTGGCGGCCATCGACAACCTGCTCAAGGGTGCGGCGACGCAGGCCGTGCAGAACATCAACCTGGCGCTCGGGCTGGACGAGTTCGCCGGCGTCCTACCCGCGCACGAGTGAGCGTGGACGGACGACGGACGGCGCAGTCGCGGGCCGTAGATACCGACCCGCCGCGCCGAGACGCAAGGAACAAATACACCACGCAGCCATCATTGTCGTCATTATCATCATCATCATCATCATGGAGATTGGGACGGGAGGAGGAGGCGGCGCTAGTACTGCAGGATGGGGTCGCCGACGCGCTCGATCATGGGCACGGTGCACTTGAGGTCGAAGACCTTGCTGAGCACGACCTTGAAGACCTTCTGCACGTTGATCGAGTGCGACGCCGACGTGAAGATCAGCGGCGCCTTCATGGCCTTGGCGAACTTGCGCGCCTGCTTGGTCATGTCCTCCTGCTCCTCGAGCGGGAAGTTGGCGAACTGGTCGTACTTCATGCCGATCAGGAACGGGAACGCGTTCTATCGCCCACCCATACATATACACCGCCAGGCTCAGTCGCGGCCGCCGCATGCATGCGTCCTCTTCGTCCGCCAAGCGAACGCACGCACGCACCTTGTTGATGGAGCGCACCTGGCGATACCACTCCTTGATGCTCGTGAGCGTCGCCTTGCGCGAGAGATCGAACATGAAGAGGATGGCGACGGCGTCGTTGCACACGAGCGGCAGCATGCTGATGAACTCGCGGTGGCCGCCCAGGTCCCAGATGCTGAACGTGATCTCCGTGTTGCGCAGCGCGATGGTCTTCTCCATGAAGTTGACGCCCAGCGTGTGGATGTAGTCCTCGTCGAACTTGCCCTCCACGTACTTGACCATCAGGCTCGTCTTGCCCACCTGCGCATCGCCCACCATACCCACCTTGACCACCACGTTGTTGCGCGCCGCCGCCGCGCCGCCGCCCTCGGTACCGACCGCCGCCTCCATACTCGTCGAACCCTGGAAGGTCAAGGGGATCTGGGTGGACCTGCCAGATCTGATCCTTCGTCTTGGAGATTCTCGAAAATTACATATCCGTTCAACTGTCCGTTAGAATATGTTTGGTTCTAATGTAACCGGAATCAAGTGTTCGATAACGAATTGGTGGCACAAACAGGTGGCGAGCACGTGTGGAGGACGTCGCATGGCGGGTGGTCGCGAGTGCCGACGCCATCGCCAGGACGTGCGACAGACCAGTCTGGTGATCTGTCGGCCACAATGGCGCGGCCATTCACACGCAAGCGGTTCTTCCGTGGTGGTGATGAAAGGCGCGGCGGGCGAGTCAGCCAGCACATGTATTGAAGGCCGCAATCGTCGTGATGCCATCCGCATCCATGGTCGTTTTGAAGAACGCGGCGTCACATCATCCCGAAAGGGCAAACGCGTGACGATTGGACAAAATCCTGTTCTCCAAAAAATCTGTGGACGCTTCGTTTCTGCGTTGCACACAGTGGTCCCTGGTCGTCCCATCGTGTATCGATTCTAGAAGGTCCTATTCCCGAGCGGATGACTCGGACCCGGTGTCCGCCCACCTTCTCAATATCCATTCCTGCAGGATCTCACTTGCGGGAAAAGGGGATAGAGCCTCCAACATCCACCAATCAAATCGCCCCAATTCATCGACTTCAAGAGGGTTTCCCCTCCAGCACCTGCCACACTGAATCGTTATCGAAACTGGCCGCCTTTCTTCTGGTCCTGCACCACAGTTTGCAGTCAGTCAATCGCCAAGACTCGCCCGACCTGACAGCAGGAAGCACGCGGAAGTGGAGGAGGAAGCGCGTCGCCCCGACGTCCTGAGCGCCGCCTGCCCCCCGCCGCTCTCAGCGTGTCAGCGTACTCTTCCCCGGCCTCGCCCTTCGCCCCGCGAGCAGCCCCCCCACTCCCTCTTAACCCCCTCTCCCCTTCCCTACAAGCGACAGCATGCGCGTGTGCGGCGTGCTGGTGCTGGCGGCCCTGGCGGCTGCCGCGCAGGACACCATCGGCGTGAGCGCCGGCGCCGTCACGTGCCCCGTCATGGTGCAGTCGCAGACCACGTCGACGCTGACGGACCCGATCACCAAGGTCGTCTCGAGCAGCGGCAGCGGCGACAGCAGCAGCAGCAGCAGCAGCAGCGACTCGAGCAACCGCTCGAGCTCCAGCTCCTCGTCCATGGACGGCAGCGCCGGAGGCGACAGCAGTGCGGACGTCGGGAACAGCGATGGCTCCTCCGGCGTGTCGACGGGCTCCACGGACGGCGCGTCAACCGGCAGTGTTGGCGGCGGCTCGGCGGGCAGCGCCGGGGTCGCCACCGGCTCGTCGTCGACGGGCACGACGCCGTCTTCGACCACGGCGACGCCCTCGTCGACGACCAAGACGCCCTCGACGACCACGGCGACTCCCTCGACGACCACGGGGACTCCCTCGACCACGACCGGTTCGTCCACAGGCTCGGCCACGGGCTCCTCCGACTCGGCGGGCACCACGCGTCGCCTTCAAACGACGACGACGACGGGCACCGTGTCGGCGGGCTCTACGACTGGTACGACCACGACCACGACTTCACCGTCGACTACTGGCTCGTCGACCACTGGCACCACCACCACCACCACACCCTCGACCGGCACGACCACTACGTCGTCCTCAACCGGGTCGGGGAGCGTCGGTAGCTCGGCCGGTTCTTCCTCGACGTCCACGTCGGATAACGACGTCATGACGTGCGACTCGACGTTTTACTCGCAGTGGGACACGTTCGGCTTGACGTGCGGCGGCTCGAGCCTGGACGTGGACTCGGCCGTGGCGGCGACCAGCTGCGTCATTTACAGCGGCAGCGTCGGCTCGACTTCCGGTTCGACGTGCGTCTCGATCTGCTCCTTCCCTGCCTGCACGAACAGTGCGTGGGTGTACGGCGCGGACAACGGTCTGGCGTCCTCGGTCTACGACGGACTTGAGCTCGACTCGTTCATGAACTCGACGATCATTGCGGCTCTGGAAGAGCGCTCGAGCACAGTGAGCACGTTCCTGTCGAACTCGACGATGACGAGTGACGACCAGTGCTCGTACTCGTCGGAGGCTTCGTTCTCTTCGTGCACGTGCTCGGCCATGCTTGTCAGCAGCAGCAACGCTACAGACGCCGAGAAGAAGCAGCAGCGCGAGCAAGATGAAGCAGACGGCGTCATCACCAAGGACAACACGACGACGTCCGGCACGGTCGTGGCGACGACGTCCAAGAGTATTGCCGGCGTGACGGTCGTGGTGAGCAGCATTGCCGCCATCGCCAGTACGGTCGCCGGTACGACGAGCACGGCCACGGCGTCTGTCGCGATGGCTGGCGCGAATGCCGCTGTCACGACGGTGGAGCTGTGCCAGTTCGCTGTCTTCATCAACCAACTGGACTTGGACGGCAAGTCGTCGGCTCTGTCGCTCTTCGGTAAGCAAATGGCGCCGGCGAACTTTATGTTTTTGCCGTTTGGCAAGTTCGACGAGGACAAGGACGAGGATGACGATGGATCGTCGAGCGGCAGCGGCAGCGACAGCAGCAGCAGCAGCAGCAGCGGCTCTGACTCAAGCACGCGCCGTCGGCTTTCGAGTGACTCGGGCAGCTCGGGCAGCTCGGGCAGCTCCTCATCGTCGAGCTTGACGGGTATTGCCAAGTACGCTCGCCAGATCGGCATCAAGGAGAGCATGCTGTTCATCGTGACGCTGGCGGGTGTGATCTGCGTCATGGCGGGCGTCGTGGCGCTCTTCGGTATTGGTTACGTGATTGCGGGCTTCTTCATGCCGCGTGAAGAGTTCCTGACCAAGTTCTTCGACAAGATGATTGGCCTGGAGATCCTCGTGGCCATCCTGTCGCAGTACACGATCGGTGTCACGGGGACGTACCAGATTTACTATTCGTTCAAGAACGACAACCCGACGGACCCCAAGTGTATCCTCGCGATGGTGGCACTGCTCGGCCTGGCATGCGGCATCATTCTTTATGGTTACGTTGTGGTGAAGAAACACGAGGCGGAGATCGCGGACGTGGGCACGGTGCAGCACCTGAAGAAGACGGTGAACATGCGCTACGGCCCGTTCTACGAGGAGTACAAGTACAAGAACCGCTTCTTCTTCACGGCCAAGATGTTCGTGGCGCTCGCGACGGGCGTGGTGACGGGCTTCGTGGGCATCTCGTCGACGATCCAGGTGTCGATCGTGCTCGGCATCAACGTGATCTTCTTCTTCTACTTGGAGATCCAGGCGCCGCACCACTCCAAGTTCGTCCAGACAGCCACGAGCTTCGTGTCGATCATGAAGATCGCCGTGCTCGTGCTGACATTCTTCCTGATCAGCGCGGCGGCCAGCGACGGGTTCCCGACGGAGCTGCAGAACGGCATCTCGCTCGCGATCGTCGGACTCAACCTGTTCGCGCTCGTGCTGCTCATGATCCGGTCGCTCTACATGTTCTGGAAGAAGTATCAGCTGCAGCGCGAGGCGCGCTTCGACGACGAGGAGCAGACGGCGCAGGACTACTTCAAGGACGAGACGCCGCAGCAGGCCAAGGACCGACAGCTGACCAACGCGACTCACCAGGCCGGCGGTCTGCAGCCGCAGCAGTCGCAGCAGTCGCTCAACCCGTACGTGCAGGGCAACCAGGCGTACGACTACGACAACAACGGCGACGAGATTCGGCTGCGCTCGGGCACGCACATGCAGGAGCAGGTCGAGGTGGGCAACTACCAGCAGCAGCAGCAGGTGGGCGAGTACCAGCAGCAGGCGGCGCCGCAGCAGACGTACGACGTGAACCGCCACACGGCCGCCAACTACTACGCGAACGACCCGCGCGCGTCCGCCGCGCACCGCCGCAACGACGTCGTCGAGCTCTAAGGTTATTTGCGTGTGCATGCGTCCACTCGCCCGCCCCGCCCCGCCCCGCCCCGCGTCGACGGTAGACGCGGCCGCTGTGCCCTTCGGCCGGGCTCCTCGCCTTGCGCATGGATGCGTGCAGCGGCGTGGACGGGTGTAATTACAGTAAGGGATGTTGCATGATGGGTGACGAAGGGGTTTCGAGTGGCTGTGGGTGCTATGGTGTTGGCCAAGGTGTTGGCCATGCGATGCATGATGGACACCTGGAAGTGATGGCAACGGCAATCACAGGAAAAGCGTGATTGCGGCTGGAATTTCTCACTGATCTGAATGCCGATCATCGCTATTTTGTCCAATCGGAAGCGATTCCTCTTCGCCAAAATAGCTTTTTTTTCCCTTCAGGGTCCGCAAGGGCCGTCATCATCATTTATCACTTTCTCGACGGACCTGGACAGGCAGGTCGACTGAGAAGCAGCGCGCGGATCGACGTCGCCACCAAGGACGCAGCCTCCATGTCATCGCCGGAGCTGTCGCCGACGGCGTCGCCACGGCCGCTGACGCGGCGCACGTCGCTGCTCACGGACGGGCTCGAGTCGCTGCGCAAGCAGTCGCCGGCCATCAAGCAGATGCTCGTGGAGCTGTACAAGCTGGACGACGAGCTGCAGGAGGCGCACACGCGCGCCAAGGAGGACGACGACTTCGGCGAGGACGTGGTGAGCAAGTACGAGGAGTTCCTCGCGCACCGCGAGGCCATGATCGTCGCGCTCGAGCGCGCCGGCATCGCCGTGCCCTGGCAGCTGTACGTCAAGATCGACGACCTCGAGCTCACGGTGCGTCGGCTAGCCTGCCGCTCATGGATTCGATCGCGTGGTTGCCTTATGTGGAGGCCGAGGCGCTAACCGACTGGTTCGCCTGCTGTAATGCACAGCGTCGTCAACGACAGGAGAAGAAGGATGTAGCGCAAGCGCCGAAGGAATCGCCCAAGCGGCCGAGCGCTACCTCCACGCAGACCGAGCATGAGGTTGCCGAGTCGCGGGGCTCATCGCTTGTGCTGCTGCTCGCGCCAGCGCTGCTCGCGCTGCTCGTAGCCGCGCTCTGGTCTCACTGGCAGTCATATCTCCCCGATCAGTAGCGAGCGGCCAGCAGCGCAGTCATGCCCAACAGCTCGCCATACGCGGGACGTCCAACAGCTCACCATTATGATAAATCCGCATTTTCCCTCCAAATCGCCATTTTGTCGTAACATCCGTCAACTATGTCCGAAAATCATGACCGAACGTCACAGACGCCCATTCAACGCAATCGACTGGCCGCGCCGCCGCCACCTCATGCGCCTCGGCTCGCCGCTGCTCCTCCGCCGCTGCTCCCGAGCCATGAGCACGACGCCCGCGTCTGCACCCGCGTCTGTACCCGCGTCTGCACCCGCGTCTTCACCTGCAGCCAGTGGCGTGGGTGACCTGACGACGCTGGGGCTGGCGCGCGGACGCGTGCTGATCGTGGGCGACGGCAACTTCTCATTCGCGCGCGCCTTCCTGCGGCACAACGCGGCGCGCGTGGCGGCCGGCGCGCTGCAGGCGACGGCCTCGTCGCTGGACTCACGCCAGGAGCTGGCCGACATGTACCCTCGCAGCGCCGAGATCCTGGGCGAGCTGGCGCGCGGCGGCGTGCGCGTGCTGCACGAGGTGGACGCCACGGCGCTCGAGGCGTCGCCCGTGGCGCAGCTCGCGCCGTTCGACCGCGTCGTGTTCAACTTCCCGCACTTCGCGGCCGGCGGCAACCGGCGCAACAAGATCAGCCGCCACCGGCAGCTGCTGCGCGAGTTCTTGGCCAGCGCGCGCCACGTGCTCGGCGCCGACGGACAGGTGTGGGTCACGCTGTGCCGCGGCCAGGGCGGCACGCCGCTGGACGAGGCGCGCGCGCCGCGGGCCTTCGGCGACACATGGCAGGTGGTGCAGTGCGCGGCCGACGCCGGGCTGCTGCTGCTGGACGCGCACCTGTGCCCCGTGGACGCGCTCCAGGCGCTGGGCTACTACAGCGTCGGCTACCAGCTGCGCGAGCAGGCCTTCTGGACGCGCGACAGCGTCACGCACGTGTTCGTACGCGAGGGCGGCGGCGCCGAGGCGCAGTTCCCCATCAAGTGGTCGCGCGCCATGAGCGTCTGGGTCGACTGCGAGGACCAGCGCGAGCTGGACGAGCTGGCGCGCCGCGTGCTGCGCGAGCACTTCCCGCCGCCCGCGAGCGTCGAGCTGCGCCAGGTGGACGCGTACACGTGCGGGTCGACAGGCAGGAAGGCCGTGACGTACGAGGTCGAGGTGGCCAGTCGCCACGAGGCGCTGTCCCGTGCGCGCATGAACGAGCGCTCGCTGCGCGCACTGGCGGCCATCGAGGCGTCTCCGCTCGCGTCCTCGCGCATGAAGGCGTAGAGGGAGCAGCACAAGGCTGGCTGAGTGGCATCCATCGGTGGGGACGTAAGGCGCGCGGTTGGTATTTATACGAATAGAAGGCAGCCCGCCCGCGCTCAGAGCGAGAGACCGACGTAGAGCAGCATGTTGCCGAGGTTGCCGAGCACGTGCATGGCGCAATGCCAGGCCGAGGACACGTGCTGGTCGCTCGCGCGCCGCGCCTGCAGGTAGCAGAAGCCCGTGTTGGCCACGCTGAGCGCGTACGCGGCTTGGTACAGCGCGTCGTCGCAGTGCGCGCAGCAGTAGACGTGGTAGGCGATGGCGCCGAAGACGGCCGCCATGTCGGCCGAGCGCCGCCAGCCGCGCACGGGCCGCCGCCAGTAGTTGAGCGACGTGAGCAGCACGAGCAGCGCCACGGCGGCGCATCCCCAGAGCCCGTTCTGCGCCGCCACGAGCACCGACAGCGCCGTCGTGAAGGACGAGCGGAACAGCCGGCTCGCGTACCTGGGCGGCAGCACCGCCACCTCCTCCTTCTCCTCCGCCTTGTCCGTCTTGTCCGTCTTGTCCATCGCTGCCCTGCTCTTCCTGCGTCCCGCTGCCATTGCTGCTGCTGCTGTTGTTGTTGTTGTTGGCTTCTCTTGCTCGTCCGTCGGTCGCCTGGCGCGTTCCCTTCCCTTGTCCGGCGCGGTTTGAGTTGTGGCTTCTCGTCGGCATCATCATCGACGTCGTCTCCGCTGGAAGCATCTTTGTGCATCCCGTTGCATGGGTTCCTGCTTCAAAACAGGGTGCGAACGCTGACATTTTGTGGCGATTCAGGGTGCGATCAGGGCAGAGGGTGCGATTCCACGGTGTGACACATGTGGAGAAAACGGGCAGAGGAAGGGTACGTGTCAGAACACGGTGGGATGTATGCGTGCGTTGCCGGATTCACGAACCCATCGCTCAAAAGCTCATCACAATGTTCAACGGAGACTCGACACGTGCGGTCGCATGGTCGCGGCGGCGGCGTCTATTGCCCGGGCGGATACACTATCAGCCGCGCAGACTGGCGCTGTCCACGTACACCTCCTCGATGCGCTTGAGCACGACGTCGTGCAGCAGGTCGAGCGTCTCGTGGAACGAGTGCAAGTTGATGGGGATCTCCGTGAACGGCACCATGCCCTCGGCCTCGGCGTGCGTGCGCAGGTACTGCTGCACGCGCTGCAGGTTGCGGAAGCCCGTGTCGGCCGCCCGCTCGGTCCGGTACCGCGGGTCCGGCGAGTGTTTGATGAAGCTCAGGTGGTCCGCCTCGTTCAGGGTAAGCAGGAACGGCACGACGATCCCCGGAGACTCGCTGCGGCTCGCTGCGGCCGCCAGCTGCGCCTGGTACAGCCGCGGGTCGATGTGGAAGCCCTCGATGATGAGCGACTTGCCGTCCTTTAGGCACTTGTTGATGTCCGAGCTCACGCCCTCGCGCACCACCTCGCAGTCCTTTCGGTACGCATCCACCAGCGCCTCGGGCGAGTCGAACTCCACGTCTGTGTACGTCACGCGCTCCTTCCTGTCGTCAGGGACGGGTTGGTTGTCACTCAGGTCGTGCATTTGGCGGCACTCCGTCCATCATACAAGGCTAGAACGTACCCAGAGAAGTTACACATGAGCTCGAAGATGAGGTCCGTCTGCAGCACGCTCGACAGGTTCAGGCGGTCGGCAAGCTGCCGTCCACACCGGGTTGGTCGATCCACGCCACACACAGCAGGTTAGACCAGAGAGCACCACAATTGAGACAGACTAAGTAGCTGAGGTCAACCTTGGTGGCGAGCGTCGACTTGCCCATGCACGCTGTCCCCGCGAGGATGATCAGCAGCGGCACGCGGTTGCGATGGAAGCTGCAGGTAGCGTCCACAATCAGCGCATTCCCTGAAGGATGACGCTCTCACAGTCCATTGACGCCCACCTGGTCATCATGCGGTAGCGCGAGATGTAGGCCTCGCCGTACCCAAACGCGAGCATCGTCTTGTACAGAAAGTCCTCGAATTGCTCCTGCACGCGCACCCACCGCCTCCATGAGCCTCCTTCGCTCGTTCGCTCTGTCCACCGCCCGAGAGCCTCTCTACCTGCATGATGTCGGTCAACCCAAGGTCCACGAGCGTCTATAGGAGGCAGTCACTGCGTTGTGAGCGAGTTGGTCACGCCGCCAACCGGTCGGAAGCGGGCGGACGCACCCGCTTGAGGTCCAGCGAGATCTGCACGGCGTCCTTGGACCGGATCTGCACGTCCACCGCCGCCGTCAGTGCGACCGCGCGCGTACAAACTCATGAGGGCGAGCGAGCAGCAACACGCACCTTGGTGCCGACGAGCGCGCGCGAGACGAGGTAGCGCGAGAGCACGTACACGTGGTCCTCGACCCAGACGCGCACCTTGACGAAGTCGTACTTGGACTGGTTGCGGCGCTCGGCCACCTCTTGCGCCGGCTCCTCCTCCTTGGCCGCCGCCGCCGGTGTGCCCAGCCCGCGCGCGTCCATCTCGTTCAGACTCATGCCGACTCCTCCGTTGGCCAACAGTAGCAGCAGCAGCAGCAGCAGCAGCAGCAGGCGTCACTGAGCAGGAGACCTTGCTGCCCGGGTGTCGCCTTGCAAGCGGATGTGACGTCGACTTGGGATCAATGGAAGCGATCGTGATGCGACGCGCTGATTGGCTGAAACCAAGCAAAATCGGCGTGGTTCTTCCGGATAGGACATTGAGTATCCGGAAAAAGAATGATGTGTCGCACATCAAGGTGAGACCAAGTGCATCGCCTGATTCTGACGTCTGAAAATTCCATTTTTTTTGGTTTTCAAGTATCAGACCGATCCGAGGGTCGCTGATTTGGTGAAAAGCTGCAACATCCCGTTGAAATGCAAGGTGAAGCTCTCCGATTGGTCCAAAGCAATGACAACCTTCTGTGATTGGTGGGAAATCCCATTCTTCTCGGTGTGGGACCCCGCGCCAGGACCCGGCCATCGGCATACAGATCCCAAGAGGAAGCGGCCTTCTCGGACGGCGCATGGGCGACGAAGAGAGCGCCAACCGGAAGCGCAAGCGCGCCGAGGAGGAGGCGCTGGCGCTGCGCCTGGCGCTCGACATGGCGGACCGCGGGGACAACCAGGCTGAGGCGCTGCAGGAGGACGCGGCGCGCAAGCAGGAGGCGCAGCAGCAGCTTCAACAACAACAACAGGAGCAGCAGGAGCAGCAGCCGGCCGTGCAGGAGGCCGAGGACGACCGCGGCAGCAACGCCAGCACGACGGCCACGGCCGAGGACGAGGCGATGGGCCGTGAGCGTGCGCGCGTGCGGCGCCTGCTGGAGCCATTTGCGCGCGAGCAGCTGCTCGAGATCCTCACCAACGCGTACGTTGAAGTGCTTCTCTGTCTGGCTGTGTGTCTCCCTCTCTGTGTGTGGCTGCGTGTGGCTGCGTGTGGCTGCGCGAGACGATGAAGCGGTTGGCCGCGAGTCTCGCCTGGTCATGTGTGTGTCTGCGAGTGGGGCCGCGCGAGTGTTGACGTCCGTGGCTGTCTGTGTTCTCTGTATATTGCGTGGTGGGGCGACCGACCGACCGGCGCGGCGACTTGCGACTCCATGGCATGCTGCGCTGCGCTCGTGCTGGATGTGACTGGCTCTGTGGCTCTGTGGATTGATGCGTCGGTGGCTCGATGGACCGCAGCGCGACTCAGTTCTCTGCCGTCTTGGATGAAATCAAGGCCGTCGCGAGCGTCGACGTGACGCACCGCAAGGTGTTCGTGCGCGGCCTGGCCTGGGAGACCAAGACGGAGCACCTGAAGGAGGCCTTCTCCGTCTTCGGCGACGTGCAGGAGGGTGCCGTCATCTTCGACAAGAGCACCGGCAAGTCGCGCGGCTACGGCTTCGTCACGTTCGTGGACATGGAGGCCGCCCAGCGCGCCGTGGACCAGCAGACCATCGCCATTCAGGTGCGTTCACCCTCAAGGAGCAAGCAGCTCGACTCGCCGACTCACGAGTGGCTTATGATGCCTTCCCATTGACAGGGCCGCAAAGCCACGTGCAACCTGGCGGCGGTGCGGTCTAGCGAGGAGCACCACCACCACAACAACCACCCGCACCACCGCGGCGGACTCGCGTCGCCAGTCGGCCACACGGTCTACACCAGCCCTATACCGCCCGCCTCGGTCTACACGATGATTGGCGCGCAGCCGATGCTGCTGCCGCCGGCGTCCCCGGCCGGGTCGGCAGGGCAGCAGTCGCAGGTCGCGGGCTCGGCGTCCATCGCCGAACGCAAGCTCTTCGTGCGCGGACTGCCGTGGGAAACGACGGACGAATCGCTGCGCGAGGAGTTCCAGAAGTACGGCGAGCTGGACGAGGCGTCGGTCGCGCGGGACCGCAAGACGGGCAAGAGCAAGGGCTACGGCTTCGTGACTTTCAAGCACAAGGCGGCCGCCGACCACGCGCTCGCGCAGCCGCAAAAGTTCATCGACGTGCGTGTCTTGAGTCTTGAGTCTGGCGACGCTCCTGCTGTGGTTGGTTGGGAGGCGCGGCTGACGAGTTGGTGCCGGTGAATGACAGGGCCGGGCGACGACGTGCAATTTGGCGATTCAAGGCGCTGGCGGCGCGCGAGGAGGACTGCCGGCGCCTGTGGCGCCAGTGCTGCCAGGGTACGCGATGCCCATGCAGCAGCTTGGCATGTACGCGGCATACGCTGGCGCACCGCACCTGCCGCAGCAACCCATGGCGGCTTATGGTCAGTATCCGGTCCAAGACCCGTATCGGCATGCACAGCCGTACGGACCAGCCTATTATATCCAAACGCAGCCGCCGCCGCCTCCGCAGCACGCGGCGGCGCGTCAGCCGTGAGGAGGACGGCGACACGCAAGGTTTAAGCTCGTGCTGCAGCAGGTGCGATCTTGCGAAGCGCCAAGCGAGCAAAGAACCAAGGAAGGAAGCACAGGGGAGCAGTGCGCATGCGCCTCTCACACTAGTCGTAATGGTAAGAAGATGTTGACGCAGCTAGCTGCTCTTGGCGGCGTTTGCCTTGGTGCTGGCGTCCGCCTGGCCCTCGACCGCGCGCCAATATGCCGGCGCAAGCGAGCACTTGGTCTCGGCGCACAAGTCGCGCTTCGTGACGTGGCGCAGCTGTTTCCCGACACGTGAAGCGCACAAGTCAGTCGCGAGACGCTCGCGTTTCCAGTCGGTGATCAGCCGCCGCACTTTGTCGAAGAAGAGCAACCCCGCCTGCTTCTCGATCACGTCCAGCGGTGCCTGGAAGTCGCGCAGCTCCTTCTTGTCACCGATCGGGCGGTTCGGGAGGATGAAGCCCGCAGTCACGAAGGCGCTGCCGCGACGCTCCGCCAGGACGACCTTGAAGAAGTGTGTGGGCACGGCGACGGCGTCCGGCGGCGAGCCAATGACCGGGTACGACACCGAGTACTCCCCAGTACGCTTATCTTTCTGTCTCGCACGGGGACGGCGTTGGCGTCGGGTTAGTCGGCGTCAGTGCGGGGGTTAAGCCCTGGCAACCCGGTGGCCTACCGTTGGGAGGAAGAGCGGGCCCGTGACAACGTAGACAGCGTCGTACTGGTGCGCCAGGTGCCGCACGAAGCCCTCGAGCCGTGACCAGTAGCTGCGGTTGAAGCCCGCACCGACCTGCGGCGAGATGTTGGTCATGAGGAAGCTCTCGTCCATGGCCGTCTGCGAGTGGCTCATGTCGCCTGCCGCGTCCAACGAGGCGGCTGTTAGAGGTCTCAAGGAGATGGGGGTGGCCATAGGTGAGCGTCCACGACGTACGCGCCGGCGCGAGGTGTCCCTTGTCGTAGCCGCTCTTGAGGAACAGGCTCGGGTGCACGCGGAAGGCGTCGGGTGCGTCGCCGTCGGCTTTGAAGGACGACTTGGCGCGGTCCGCCTCGTCCGTCACGCGCAACGAGTCGCGCGTCAGCCGCTCCATCACCCACGCCGGGTTGCGCGTGCTGCGGGCCGCGTCACAAGGCCATCCAGTCAGTCAGTCAGTCAGTCAGTCAGTCGCACGTCCGCCAAGCTCGAGCCGTCCGCCAGTCGGCCGCTCACCGATAGTCGTAGGCCACAACGTAGCCGCTACGCGCGCGCACGTTGGCGCTGGAGGGCGTCCCGTAGCGCAGCGACTCGTGGCTCGGCAGGCCTCCAGTGTCGCGCGTCCTGTCGCCATCGTCGACGTCCAGCGGCTCGCGCTCCGGGAAGAGCAGGAACACGCCGACCGCGCCGATCCACACGCCCACGGCCACGCTCGTCACGGTACGCCTGCCGCCGTCCTCACACAGGGTCAGTCACTCGTAGTTCTACATGACGGAGCGCCTAACAGCGAGACGGACGCACCGAAGGCTCGGCGGCAGCGCCGCGAGCAGCGGCGAGCCCGATCGCCGCCGCGACTTCATGACAACCGCACAATGCTTGTCAAAAGGAGATCCGCCGATCAGGTTACGTTGTACCCGTCCCCACTGCCGGTAATGTAACCCAGTCGGGTTACGTCGCGTGGTTGGCGACGAATCGTTTCTATGTCATTTCTATACGTGTGTATTGCTTAGAAACGAGACGGCACTGCTGGTGGTGGTTCATTCGCAAGACTTTGGCGGTGACGGCGCGGCGAGTGAGTGAAGAAGCAGCGGACGAGCGAGTCGTCATGTCGAGGAAGAACAACCGCAACAAGATCAAGGCGCAGTATGAGCTGGAAGTAGGCGTGTTTGGCGCTTGTGTGTGGTCGGTCGCTCGGTGGGTATGGAGGCGCTGACGGCGGCGCGTAGGTGGTCAAGGAGAAGGAGCGCAAGGAGAAGCTCATGAAGAAGCGCGAGCGGGTGCGTCTCTCTTTCTGCTTCTCTGTTGGCACTGGTCACGGCGTGGAGGAGGATCTGACGACGCGTGTGGCGGCAACAGAAAGCGCAGAAGACGGAGACGGTCAAGAAGGTCTCGCGCAAGGTGCTTCGCCGCATGAAGCTGCGCGAGAAGGAGCGCGAGGAGAAGGGCGAGGTGGACGACAAGGCGGACAAGAAGCCCGAGAAGATGGAGGAGTAGCGCACTTCATGCGACGTCCAGGCGCAGCCGCGCGCACTCGTGTACAACGGTGGTAACTACATAGATTCTTGATGGCAAAACTGGCGCTGGAGGGACCTACAGCCTGTGTAGCCTACAGGCCGTCCAGGCAGCTCGATAGCACGCTGTCGCGCTTCTCCATATCCTGGAGCGTCTCCTGCTCCAGTCACCACGCACACACAAGCTCGGTTAGACTCTCTCTCTCTCACACATGCACAAGGCGCCTCCACCGCCTCGGAGTTGGAGCGCTGACGCACCTGCACAATGGACGCCACCAGCGCCTTCCACGCGTGGTCGAGCGCCGCAGTCTTGACTTCCATGTCGGAGGCGGTCGAGAAGATCTCGGCGACGCTCACGGACGCCAGCGCCGCGCCGGCCGAGCTGGTGAGCGCGCGTAGTGACTTTGCCTTGTCCCTGTCTCGCATCTTGGCCGGCGTCACTGCCGATACGGCCCGCTGCTGCGGCGCCGGCGGGTCAGTGGTGCTCTCCATCAAGCCGGCGACGGACTTGGCGGGCTTGGGGAAGAGCTGCTTGCCCACGAGGCGGTCCGTCAGCGAGATCTCGTCTCCGTTCAGGCGCACGACGTTCTGATAGGCACGACAAGTGGTTGACAACCACGGCGGTGAGTTGGCTGGTCAAAGACGGCGGCAACAAAGTCGACTGCTGCGTACGCTGAGCCGCGCGCCGATGAATCGCTTGAGCAGGTGCTTGCCGCACACGGGGTTGTGGGAGATGAAGACCTGCGAGGCACGACCGACCACTGCTGAGTTCATCGCCACGCATCCAGTTCGTCACTCGCTTAACAACTGACCCACCTCTTCCGCCTTGGAGCCGAGTCCTGCGAGCCACGAGAGCTGCGTGAACGCTCGGAGGTCGTTATGCGCGAAGCTGATGCGGCGCAGACGACTGAACAGCTTGAGCTGAGCGCTGTAGGCCTCGGTCGCGACCTTGTCGACGTCGACATGCCGGAACGTGACGCAGTTGACCACCGAGCGCGCGCGCACCGACTCGAGCGCGTCCAGCGCGTTGCCGTACACGATTAGTACGCGGTAGTCGCCGTGCACTTCGATCTCCGAGAAGCCCGTGTTGTTGTTGTGCACCGTCGCGTCTTCTCTCGCGCTCGGCTTGAGCTCTCGCTCCTCATACCCCGTCGCGACCGGCAAATCAGTCGTCGCCGTGTCGCTGACGCTGCTCCCCCACGAGGTGTCAAGCACCCGCGGCTTCCCTCGACTCGACGCAGTGCTCGTCAGGCTCTCGCGCTTGTGCCACAGCGCACGGATGCAGGCCACAGCATGCGCGCGGTACGCTTCCTCGACCTCGTCCTGCTCCTGCCTGGCGGGAGTCGACGACGGCGACGTGAAGCACTGGGTGGCTTCCTGCCTGTCGGCGTCGCTGAGCGCCCGCAAGTCCAGGTGCCGCAGAGCGGGGAAGCTTTGGATCATCCGCGCGCGGTAGCTGCTGGCCTCGCACACGGCATTCGCGTCCAGCCGCAGCTCGTTGATGGAGGACACTTGGAAAAGTGGCTCAATCGCTTCGAGCGTCTCCAGTTTGTTGTTGGACAGGAAGAGCCGCTGCAGAGACGCAAGATTGCCGATCGCGCCGACGCGACTGATAGCGTTGCGCCGCAAGTTGAGCTCATTGAGCAGCGAGAGCTTGTCCACGCCCTCGAGCGCCGTGATCTTGTTGCCACCCAGATTGAGCACACGCAGCTCCCGCAGCTCGTTCAGGTTCTGCATCTGCTCGATCTCGTTGCTGCTCGGCAACATGGAAGGCGAATGCTTTGAGCGTAAGACTCGTGCCATAGACTGCGACGTCGGTGGTGACAGTCGCACCTGTGCAGGTCCAGCACATCCAGCTTCTTCAGGCACTCGAGGTTCTCAATCACCTTGAGTCGGTTCTTGCCCATCATGAGCACACGCAGGTTGGGCACCACGTCCAAGTTTTCGAGTTTCTGCCGCGCGCCAAGCGCTCGAGATCGTCAGCTACCCCGCCATTGATGCGCACCAGAGCAGCGGAAGCGCACCTCGATCCGGTTGTTGTACAGATCCAGGAAGATCAAGTTGGGCAGTCCGAAGAGGTTCTCGATCTGGCGGATGGCGTTGTTCTGCAGGTTCAGAAGCCGCAGCACCTGCTCGCCTTCGAGTAGCGGGATGACCGGGAGATTGCGCCGGTCCAGGTTGAGTCTCTCCGGGTTGGACGTCTTCGCCTGCGATGACCACCAACAAGGTTAGTGCGAGGGGGGAAGGACGTCTCGAGGCAAAGAGACAACCTTCTGGTTGCGGTAGACAATCGGCACGCCTGGGATCTCGGCCGTGACAGCGAAGTACACCTGATCTTTCGCCGCACCCGCATCAGTATCTGCATCTAAGGTCGGTTTGGTGGACAGAAAGCAACGAGGACGCACCTCTTGCTGTGGTGCGTCATTCCCCTTCTCCGTGTTGGCGTCGAACACATCAGTCGTTGCCGTGAGGGACGACTGTGGCAGTGCTTTCCTGACAGTGACGCGCTTGCTGTCAGACTCCAACACCTGCGACTCCATCGTCCGCGGCCTGACCAACTCGAGGCGGTCAAAGCGCTTGGACGGCAGCATCTGCGAAGTCTATCAGCCGCGATCAGAGCCACTTCACCCGTTCAAGCTTTACTGTCTCGACTTACACTCGAGAAGTCGGCAGAAGTGCCCCCAGCTTCTGGTGCTCTCCTGAGAGATCCAAGTGCCATTCATCCGTCATGACGATGCTGTTCACTAGAGACGAGAGCACCTACGACACTCACCTGACGTAGCCGCGCACGTTCGTGAACCCTCCTTCGTCCGGGCGGCGCGTCTCCGCGACGGCCTACGTGTCATGAAACAAGAACTTGAGTCCACCAGCTCGACATCCTGGCGCGCAAAAGCCTGGTGTACCTCGTTGGCAGTTGCTGGCCGATGCGAGAACTCCTTCAGGTTCAAGTTGCGCTCGGAATGTGCTGTCCCGACAGCTCTCTGTCACATTCACAAGGGTCGCAATCAGCTTGGAGTCGACACTTCGATGACTGGCTGATCACCGACCAGGTTGACGATGGAGCGGCGCGGCATACGCTCCACTGCCGGTGGAGCTTGTGCTGGAGCTAGAGCAGTTGCGTCTAGCACTCGCTGGTGGCTGACCGACACGGAACGGTGGCGGCCCTGGCTGCCAAGTGACTCGTCCACCGCCGGCTGCTTGGCCCACCGCAGGTTCTGCGCAAAGTTCTGCGCCGTCACCTTGCGCGGCCGCGAGGCCAGCAGCCTGGAAGCTCCACCACGAGCGCTGTTCGCTGTCCATTCAGCCAGAGTTAGGTCGGTCGCGCGACTCAAGACGTCAAGCGAGCACATATGCGCACCATTGTGGTCGGACAACTCCGGGAAGTGGCTCGACGGCTGGGTCGGCGTCAGGCTCGCGCGCTTGTCGAAGCTCACCACGCCGCCTACCGCCGCGTCAGACGCTCGCGCCTGCCCACAAACAAGTCACTCACCGCTCGAAGCACACATGATGGTGGCAGAAGCAAGCGGGGAAGTGAGTGACTCACGATGGCCGAGAGCTTCTCCTTGCGTGCCGCCGCGATCTTGCTGAAGAGCCCGAGCGCCACGTCCCCGCCGCTCCGGCGCGGACCACCGCCGCTGGCTGCCACTGCCGGAGACGTGGCGGGCGACGTCGCCGGCAGGAACGGCGAGGCCGAGGCGGTCGCGGCAGCGGCGGCACCCGCGTTCGGCATGGCTTCCATGCGAGTGAGTCCGTAACGACGTTTTGGAGCTTGAAAGGACGCGAAATTGAGAACATAACCGACCAGATCAGTGCATATTTCTCGACGAGCGAATAATATTGATATTTGTAAACGAGCGGCTCAACACCCACTTCAACATGCCGACAATTGGTCGGGAACGATGGAAGTGAGCGAGACAAACAGTGAGACCGAACAGCGAACCGCGTTGAGTGTCGCGCTTCGTCTTCACTTCTGGTGGCAGCTCCATTGGATCAAGTGTTGATGACTGCGATTGTTGGCACTCTGTGTTTGCGCTGAGCGTTTGTTCGATCAGCAGTAAATGATAGAGAACACGAGCACTGGCGCATTGGCTGCCTGAACTGAGACCGTAAGTTTGTATGTCGTTCTGCCAGTCTCCCTATCTCTTGCCACCATCGACGTTCCGCCTCGCAATATGTCGCGTAAGGGGGATCAGCAGCATCTCCAGCAGCACTCCGCACGTGTAGACCGCCGTGGCGGCGAGGAAGCAGGCGCGGTAGCCGTACGCGTCAACAATGAATCCGCCCAGCACGGCGCTGCCAGCCCACGAGAACATGGACAAGCCCTCGAGCGAGTTCCACCGCGCGCGGTACTCCTTGGCGACGAAGTCCATCAGCAGCGACTGCCGTAACGGGTTTGTGCACTGCATGAAGGCCTCGCGAGCCAGGAAGAGAGCGCATTGCACCTCGATCTGCTCGGACACAACGATGCCTGCCAAGCTCATGGTGCCCAGAACCCGCGAAGCGACGATCATGGCCATGCGGCCCGTGCACGTCGAGAATAGCTGCGCAAATAGCGAGCAGAGCGCCACGCACATCGGCTGCAGCAAGAAGAGCGTCTGGACGTTGATCGGGGACAGCGCGAACTCCTTGATTAGGAACAGCGGGAAGAAACTCACAGCCAGGCCGGTGCCGTTGCTGACCACGAAGTCCGAGACGAACAGCAGATACGGCACGTGCGACGTGTTGAGCATTCCGCAGCAGATCGATATGGGGCGGGAGGGTGGCAAGTCGCTGTCCGTGATGTCCACGTCGGGTATGTCGCTGACGCACTCCATGATGGCTGAATGCGGCGATTTGTAGCCCCCGCTCATGGCCGTCGGAGACTGCAGCAGCCGCGAGAACTCACTCGGCGACGTGACCGCGCAGAGAGAGTTGGACGTGAAGCTGGGCATCGGCACCGCGCTGTCGCTGTCGACCCCATCGGAGTTGACGACGTCACTGAACTCCGGGTTGAAGTGGCGTTCGATGGACCAGAGCTCGCGCTCGACGGCCATCACACGCTGTCTGTTCTCATAGGCGAAGTCGTCGTTGAAGTGGAACAGGATCCCCATGGAGGCCGCCGCGAGGAACGCGCCGAACAGGAACACCGGCCGTAGGCTGTCGAGCTCCCACGTGTCACCATATTTCCACAGCAGCAAGATCGCGCAGAACGGGCCGATGACTAGTGCCACGTTGAGCATCACGTGCTTGAGCATGAAGGGCATCGAGCGCTGGCCTGTGGGCACCGAGTCGGCGAAGAGCGCCTCCAGCGCCGGGTTACACAGCGCCATGAAGACGCCCCAGAGCGCGAAGCTCGTGTAGATGAGCGGCAGGGAGGCGAGCTGCAGAGCAACCCCTGTCAGAACGGCTGCGAACGCACCGACCACACCCGCGATCGCGAGCATCCGGTCGCGGCGGAGCAAGTCAGCGGCGCATCCGGCCGGGATGGCGCACAGCAGCTGCGCCAGCGCCTGCACGCCCTTGACCACGCCAACGGGCTCGTTCGACCCCGTCAGAAGCAGCACGTACGCCGACAACAGCTGCTGCGAGAGGATGCTGCGGGTGGATCACCGAGGGTGAGCAGGGAATGGAGGAGGGGCGGAGGGCAGAGGACGACGCGCCTCACCTGTTGGCGCACCAGAAGACGACCGTGAAGAGGAACGCGAGCTTCACGTTGTGGTCGAACAGGTCGAAGGACGTGCCCCACATTACCGGCCGCCGCACCAGGTCTCCCAGCTTGTTCGTCGTCTCAATGTGGCTCTCAATGTGGCTCGCGACCGCAGATCTTCCGAGTCGCGAAGTGGCCATTCGCCACCACGACCTTTCGGGTCCCAGTCGGTGGCATCTACTGGCAGCTGGTGCCACAAATTGTGTGGTGGTAGACACCATGGTTCCGTTCGCACTTTAGAGGCGAGCAACGGTCGGTGTCAAGTGTTGACGTTCGGTTTTGCTAGCTGTGCCCGACAGTGGAAGCGTGTCCGATCTTCAACTCGCGACCTTTACACCGACACTCTGCGTGTCAACATGCACGTCCTGCGCTGTTGCTGTTGCTGCTGTGAAGTGGACGCAAAGACCGGCTTATGAGATCCACGAGTTGGAAGAATCGCTGAACCGCTATGCTGCGGAGCCGTCGGGGTGGTGTCCATGCTTTGGCGGGGCGGATTGACTGCGCTGCCATCCTTGGAGTCCAAAATGGACCTCCGACGCACGCTTGGTTTACTCTACAGTACTTGGCGCTGCAACATGCTCCAGGCGCGAGACTGCGCCATTCCGGACGAAGTTCATTCGACCTGCGCCGTCCCACTGCGCGGCGGCGGATGGACGCGCGTGCTGAGTCGCCGCGAGCCGCGACTTGATTTATCCGAGTGGCCGATCAGAAAAAACGAGGGCACAGTAGCGCCCGTGCTTTCGCGCGGAGCAGCAGGCGCCACGCACGCTTTCCCGCGGCAGGTGTTCATGAACGGGGCGGCGGCCGCGGTGCCTGCGCCGAACGCTCTCGTCGTCGCCGAGTAATGTTCTGTGTATTCATCGATTGATCGCAGAAGGAGCGCGAACAGCGGGGCGATGAGCAGCATCATAAACACTTGGCAACACCGGAGGACCCCGGTGCCCAACGAGCATGAGCAGGCGGCAAATCGGCACTGCTCGGCGCACGAATGGAGCGCCACCGACGACGACAGCAACTCTTGGTGTCGACATTGCCGTTCCCCGTCAACCGTCGCCGGGTGACAAAACACGTCTCGAACGAAGATGTGAGTCTTTGCGAGCCGGTCCAGCGTCGCACCGTCGAACTCGTCGTTGAAGTTGCACTATACCGGCTTTTGCAAACTGATTCAGAAGTTGAACCGCCTTGAGCTCAACAACCTTCCCCAATATATAATAAACTGTTAATGATATCATATTGGACACTGCTATCATTCGACTGTCTCTCTGTAAATTAATACAAAATCAACGGGCCGAGTGATCGAATCGTCGTGGACGCCGCAGACATGCGTCGCTCCCGGTGTCGGAGTGGGAGTCCATCATGGACGCGCGGGTGTAGCGGCGCGGCTGTCCGCCATCTCACGGCGCGGGAAGCGAGCGGCCTGGCGCAATGGCGGCGGCAGCGCAGCAGTCGGCGGCGACGAGCCTCTCCTCCTCCACCGGCAGGTCGTTGAACTTGGGCGGCGATCACTTCGATGGATCCTCCTGCGCGTGGACGCGATCCAGACATGTGTGCCGCTGCGGCCATGAAGCGCTCGCGGAGACCTCTGCAGCTGCGCTCGAGCTCATTCCGGAACTGGCAGCGTCTCAAGCAGGCCCTCAATCACCGCGGACGTGTGGATCGCCATGTTCAAGACTTGGACGGGTGTCGTGGCGCTGGCGGCGCTGGCCTCGCGCTTCCTCGCGGGCGCCTCGCCAGCCGCGGACGACGCGTACGAGGCCAAGGCGCAGGAGATCGTGAGCAGCTTCACGGTGGAGCAAGTGCTCGGTCAGATGACGCAGATCGACATCAGCGCCATCATCAACAGCGACTACTCGCTCAACGAGGACGCCGTCCGCTCGTACGCCAAGCAGTACGTGGGCTCGTACCTCAACTCGCCCTTCGGCGGACTCGTCAACGGCGAGTACCTGTGGACTGTGTCCGAGTGGCGCGCGCTGATCACGCGCATCCAGGAGATCACGCTCGAGGAGGCCGGCATCCCCATGGTCTACGGCATCGACTCGGTGCACGGCGCCATCTACGTGGCCAACGCGACGCTCTTCGGGCAGCAGATCAATGGCGCCGCGACCTTCAACCCGGACCTGGTCTACGAGATGGGCCGCGTGACGGGCAAGGACACTGAGGCTGCGGGCATCCCGTGGGTCTTCGGCCCGATCCTCGACATTTCGCAGAACCCGCTGTGGGCTCGCACGTTCGAGACGTTCGGCGAGGACCCGTACCTGGCGTCTGTCATGGCCGACTCGGTCATCCGCGGCCTGCAGAGCAACAACCAGACCGCCGCGTGCATGAAGCACTTCGTCGGCTACTCCAAGACGCCCACGGGCCACGATCGCGACGGCGTCAGCATGTCGGACTACGACCTGCTCAACTACTTCGTGCCGTCCTTCAAGGCCGGCATCGCCGCGGGCGCCATGTCCACCATGGAGAACTACATTTCGATCAACGGCATCCCGGTCGTCGCCAACTCCAAGATCCTGCTGGACCTGATCCGCGCCGACCTGGTGTTCGACGGCGTCGTCGTGACGGACTGGGCCGAGATCAACAACCTCAAGGACTGGCACCGCGTCGTCGACACGTACGAAGAGGCGGTGCGTCTCGCGCTGTCGCACACGTCGCTCGACATGAGCATGGTGCCCTACACGTCCACGTTCATCGACTACGCCAAGACGATGCTCGACAGCTTCCCCGAGTACGAGGACCGTCTGCGCGAGTCGGCCAAGCGCGTCATCAAGATGAAGCTCAAGCTCGGTCTGTACGACACACCCGTCCCCGGCAAGGCCAACGTGGCTTCTGTCGGCAGCGCCGATGACGTTGCGTCCGCGCTCGAGATGGCGCGCGAGTCGATCGTTCTGCTCAAGAACACGGACGGCATCCTTCCGCTGGCCAAGGACGCGTCCGTGTTCCTCACGGGCCACTCAGCCGACAACGTTGGCTACCAGTGCGGCGGGTGGAGCGTTCGCTGGCAGGGGTACTCTGGTAACGATATGTTCCCGCACGGCATCTCGGTCAAGGAGGGGATGGAGAGCATCGCTGGCAACGGGTCCTTCACTTACTTCAACGGCCTCAACGCTGATGGAACGTACACGGCCGCGGACCTCGCGACAGCCAAGCAGTACGCCGCCAAGGCCGAGTACACGATCGCTATCATTGGCGAGGCTTCGTACGCGGAGAAACCCGGCGACATTGACGACTTGGCGCTGCCGGCTGGACAGATTGAGTACGTGACGGAGCTGGCTGCGACGGGTACCAAGGTGATCCTCGTGCTGTTTGAGGGCCGTCCGCGCCTGCTCGGCACGCTCCCCGACACCGTCGACGCGGTGGTTCACGGCCTTCTAGCTTGCGAGCAGGGTGGTCAGGCCATGGCGGAGATCCTGTACGGCAAGGTGAATCCGAGCGGGCGTCTGCCGATCACATACCCGAAGGACGAAGCGAACATCATGATCCCGTACAACCACCGTGTGTCGACGCAGTGCTCGTCCGGGTACTGCGAGATGCAGTGGGACTTCGGCACGGGTCTGAGCTACACGACGTTCACGTACTCGAGCCTGAAGCTTAGCAAGTCGACGGTGACGGGACCGTCGGACTCGTTGACCGTGTCGGTGGTGGTGACCAACTCCGGCTCGGTCGCGGGCAAGGAGACGGTGATGCTGTTTGTGATCCAGCCGTACCGAACCATCTCGGTGCCCGAGGTCAAGATGCTGCGCAAGTTCCAAAAGATCAGCCTGAGCCCGGGAGTGTCCAAGAAGGTGACGTTCACGCTCACGGCGGACGACTGGAGCGTGTACGACCCGCAGATCGGCAACGGGTTCAACCAGGTGGCCGAGGACGGGCAGTTCGTGGTCGCCATCAAGCCCGAGACCGAGTGCGACGTGTACAACACGATCACCGACTCCATGTGCGCGGCTTTCACGCTGTCCACGGGCGTCACGACGTTCGGGCTGAACGACAGCTCGGTCGTCACGGTCGACAGCTTCAGCCGCAAGTGAGGAGCTGGCGAAAGTGAGCCCTGATTCATGGGTGTGGAATGTCTGAATGGTGGTGAATGGTGAAAAGCGTCTTGCTTGCAGCATTATCTGAGGAGAGTTGACGCTTGTTGGACTGGTGATTTTGAGGGGGAGTGGACTGCCATGCACTCACCGTACTTTGATCCACAGCTTGTGCGCTCCGTCGCGATGGTACCAAGGACGTGAGGTGAATGTCTGCCTCGTCGACGACAAAAGGAGAGCAAACTCACATGAGGACGAAGTGTTGACGGTGTTGTTCCAACGACGTGCTTCGGGGTCGTTCACCTCCCATCGACAAGCATGGACGTAGGGAATGAACTCTCTGTCCTATCCCAGACCCGTCAGTCGGCGTCCGAAACTCGCGTGCCCGCAAGTCGGGAGTGCGCGGAGTGTATCACGGAGTGTATCACAGCGAAACACCTGACGATGAAACGCAATCACCACCAATACTCAACGCCATGCTCTCCCAGCGCTTTTTCCTCGACGATCTGCACGCTCGCCTCAATCTGCGGCGTCCCAGCGTTGCTCGCATAGATTCAGTACGCGTGCGATGTGCTCAAGCAAGTGCAGCTCGAGGCCTGCCATGTGGCAAACTGGCACGTCTTGCGCGTCTTCAGCAATCTCAGCCGAGAGCAGCGCGACACAGCCGACGACTTCCTCAAGCTCGACCAGTCCTTCTTCTAC
>JAADYH010000539.1:0-18741 GCA_023338125.1 Phytopythium aichiense | reverse complement strand
CCGAAGGCTGTAGTTGATTGTGGTCCCCAGCAACATGTGGTGCAGTCTTGGGGGCAAGTCTGGGAACACCTTGGCGAGCGTCTGCTCCGTCACGCTGACCTTGAGGCTTCCCGTCACCACGACGCGCTCGATGTGGGGGTCAGAGTTGTACTCGTGCTCGATTCGGACCATATCGAGCTTCAGGTTCCCGTGGAGTGTAGAGTATTGCCACCACTGCTCGAGCACCGCGTCGGACCCGCGACGGCCATTCCCGACATCTGCGTCCTTGTTGATGATAGTGCGCACGAACGCGATCTGCTTCAAGAAGGTCAGGTTTCGCTCGACGTGACGTGCCATGTCCCACTTGAATGGCAACCCGGCGGTTGACTTGGTAGCCGACGCAGTAGAGCGTACGGAGTCACTTGAGCGTGCCCCTGAGAGTCCATTACGGTAGCGGCGAAACAGCTCGACTATGATGTGCTGAGCGAGCTCGAAGCGACCGGATCCCGCGCGCGTCAACGAGCGCTGAGCTTCGAGCAGGTTGACAAGTTCCCGAAGACAAGCGACTTCTTCTTCCTTGGTCCACACCTTTCGCTTCTGTCGTTCTCGGTACCGGGCTTGATTCGCACGGCACTGTTCGCGTCGACGAGGCGTCCTTGCAGGCTTCGGAGGTTCAACAGGCTCATCCGCTTCTGTCGGTAACGTCGTGACTGGTAGCTGATGTAGAGCTACATCAACCGCACCGCGATAGTCGTTGGTAGGTGTTTCTCCACCATGAGTGGCTTGCGCGTCGTATCGTGCATAACGCTTGCCCTGCGCTGCGTCCGTTTCCGTCACCCGCTTCCGCTTCTCTGCTTCCACGTGAAGATCGAGCCACGGTGCCGTTCGAGTGAGTATCGGGCGAATCGGGTTGTCGCTTGTGAAGCGCGGAGCGATCTCGAACGCGTTCGAGCAGGCCGACACACCGCCAACTCGCGAGATTCCCGAAGTGAGTGCAGTCTCCTCCGAGTTCAAGAGGAAGCTGCTGAAACCTCGCTGGGCCGATCTCCAGAGTGCCTGGCCGGGTTGGAAGGCGGGCACTGGCGCCGGGTTAGCGGCGGCAATATCGGTGGTCGAACGCTCGTCGTGTAGAGGCGCTAACCTCATCGCGCTGTGATCACACTGAGTCGCTTGGTGGCGACTGGAAGGAGAGAGATCTGGAAATGTGGGGCAAAACACAACAGCCCAGCGATATGAAGTCCTCTATAGACCAAGTATTACGCGCGGTTGAAAAATGAAGCGAGCGCGTGATCGTCGACTATTACGCGCGGTTGACAAATGAAGCTGGCGCGTCAACAGCTTTTATAATTGATGTTTGTATGAATCGTTGGGTGATCACGACACGCCACTTCTACAAACGCTGATTTTGATGACAGCCATGCGATAACGATCGGTTTAGATGGTGTCGGACTCAACCGCGCAGGGCACCAACGTGGCGACGAGGACCACCAGGTGCGGTGATCAACTGGCCTAGGCATGGGCGATATCACAATCCAAGTACCTTAGTTCGCCACTGCTGGTGGTCTGACACAAATACAGTGAGTTGAGCATTTGGTGAGAGACGCCGAGCTGTACGCGCTCAGCTAACGTCTGGACCAATGCGCAAGCCGACGACGCCCACACGATAGACACTGATCGTAAGTACTCGGTGGACGATCATGAGGTGATATATGCGGTACAATGGTAGCTGCTTCGGTCGGTTCTTCCCATCGAGACGTTCGATGCACATCCGGAATGAAAGCTGCATATCGGATACCCTTCATTCACTTGCGTCCCGGTTGCTGTCGTACGAGCAACCACTTGGATGGCTGCGCAGATCTCCTATCAGGCCATCTGGGGACACGAGTGCGCAGTCAAGAACGGCCGCGACAGCGTCCATACGTCCAAGCACCGCTCGCAGTGCCGCCAAGAGATCCAGCTTCATGTCCATGCGTGTGACTTGGTACTGGTCCCCCCGCCGCTCAAACTCAAAGCTGATTTCGCACGCGCAGTCGAGTTTCTTGCCGAGCAGGCTGCTTTGCATCCACTCATTCCCCTCCGCGTTCAGGAACACATGCGCAAGCGTCGCTTGTGTGACCATCAAGGTGAGCTGGCAAGTCGCCGAGACAAACGCCGAATCGTGCATAGAAGCCTCGTCCACTCGCGGCTGCAGCTGGATGCGCTCCATCTCGAGTCGGAAGCTGGAAAAGTAGCACGAGTAGCGCCACAGCTGCTCGACGAACGCATCGATCCCGTTCAGCCCGCCGAACCCCACGTCCGAGCTGAAGACTGTCTGCAAGAACACAAGCTGCGGGAGAACGGACCGGATGATCGCGTCACTGGCGTTGGATGGCGCGAGCAGCGTGACGGTTTCGCGCTCGCTGTGCGTCGCTTGGGAAGTCGGAACGACTTGGAAGGTGTGCGGACGGATCGGAAGCGTCAAGGACGCACCAGACAGTCCGAATCGGAACATGCTGAAGAACTCGCTCGCGATCTCGGTGACCGTTTTGGCGACGACGTCCTTGCCGGTGACCAGGGCGTCACGGGCTATTTGGTGGTATTTGGCTGCCTGGCGGAGGTGCATGACGCGCGCCTCGAGCTGCAGCACTATGAACTTCTGCTTGTCGCGGTAGCGCTGCTGGTTGGCGCGGCACTGCCATCGTCGGCGGTCGGTCGGCTGGGGGCCGCTGCCTCCCTCCTCCTGCCCGAAAGAATCTCCTCCTGCCTTGTATTGCGGCGATCGGACGCTCGTCGGGGACGCGCCAGAGGCCGGGCGGGTGCACAAGTCCTTGGACGGCGACGCGGCGGGCGGCCGGGGTTGTGGGCGGCCGGGGAACGGCGAGAACATCCCTGGCTGGTCGTAAAGGTGTTGAGACCGAGGGGACTGAACTGCGCTAAAGGCGCTCGCTCACGTGGAACCGAGAATCATGCACATCTCCTGCCCGCCACGTGACAACGATCACGACTTTTGCCCAGGCATAGTTGGTCGCCTCTTTCTATCATGATACCTAACACAAATAATAATGTGGGTAAAGGTTAGAGGCAAGATAATGTTGGCAATTCGAGTCGATCATACATGACCTGATATTTTTGATAACTCTTACGGGTGCTTTACTTTACTCTTGGACGCTGAAATACGCACAGCGTCCCACAATCGAGATTACGGACAACGTGCGCTGAACATTCGCGATGCTGGTCACGGTCCGAAAGTGATCGTGAGGGATCGTTATCGTGTGGCTTGTGAGAAGAATCTCGCATCGCCACGTGAGCCCACTCACCAACTTTGACGCACCCACCGAGTCGGAATTGACAATCGCAGGCTTGTGGCGGTGTTCCAGCATTCAGTCTCCATCCGAGCAAGCGCCATGTACCTCCCGCTCCCGTCCAACTACTCGCTGCCATCTTTGCGTGCCCTCGAGCAATCGGAGGCTTCACTGCCGCCGGCCAAACGCCTGTGCACCGTTGTAGGCGTCACCAACTCGTCGTTGCCGGGCTTCGGAGCGTTGACGAACAAACCACTCACGACAGACCCTCGTCGAAAGAAAAGCGCGAAGCCTAGCGAGGCTGGCGATACGTGTCGACGACGCGCCGAGCAGCCTGCTGAGCGCCGGCGAGAGCAGTGCCGCGCCAACCAGCAGCGCTACCGCGACAAGCAGAAGTTCGCGGTGCTGCGCCTTGAGGCCGACATCCTCGAGCTGCGAGAAGAGATCAAGTGGCGGGAGTTTGGTCGCGACGTCATGTCTATGGGCGTGGACCCGTCCTCCACGATGGCGGCCCGGATGGTCAAGCACTACTTCGAGATGGTGCGGTTCGGCTTGTCCGGCGCCTCGTTGGCTCTTCCGATCCGCTTGCACCGCATCGAGCAGTTGCGGCCGGGCAGCTCGTCCATCAGCAACGCCGGAGCGGACGCGAGTTTACTGATGCCGACAGGTGCGGACGAGGAAGTCGCGCGCGCCGTCCTTCCGCAGCTCGCGTTCCTCAAAGCCATATTTGCAGACGACGTCGAGGCGAGCGGGGTGAAGGGCCTGGAAGCGTTTGTGGAGCTCCTGTGGCGATACTCGTGCTACTTTTCGAGCTCTCGATGGGAGCTTGAGCAGATCCAAGTCCGTCCGCAAGCCAAGACACAGGCGCGAAGCGACTTGATAGTCGTGGTCGCGACTGCGCAGCTGTCGTTCACGATCTCTCCCGCGACGATGACGCACGTTTTCCCGCACTTGGAGGAGGAAGTCGGGTTCACGTCTCGTCTGCTTGGCAAGAAGCTGGAGGTCGCGTGCGAAGTGACCTTCGCGTTCGAGAGGCAAGGGCCGCAGCTCCGGGTCACGAGCTGCAACATGAAGCTGGATATGATAGGAGCGCTGCGGACAGTCCTGGACCGGATGGACGTCGTTGGGGCGGTGCTCGGCCAAGCCCGCATCACCTCCGAGGGTGTGATCGGAGATACGGGAAGCTTCCCCTCAGATGGCTGCACTCGAATCCAAACCCAGAGTTGGTAGGCGGATGGACTTCGGAATATATGTTGTGATCCTCGAACGCGACAAGGGCATCGCAACCCATTTCGTACTGCTCATGGAAGGACTTGAACATCAACATCATCGACACGCCCGGACACGTCGGCTTCACTATCGAGATTGGTCGGCGGATTGTCATTCGGTCCGGCGCAATATCTCGGTGGCGGTGGACAGAGGTGTCACTGTGTCCGGTTTTCTGTCTCGTAGTGGTTTGACACCGGCGGGAGCTCCGAGGGCTCTACATGTAGCAGGTTAGTGCTGCTAGCAAGCGGCGCGTCTGTGTCGTTGACGGGACGATCGCCGGCGACTCGTTTTCGGTTCGCGACGGCTCGATGCTGTTGTCGTCGGGCTCGGACGACATTGTGCGTCTGAGCTCTGGGCCGCAGACAGTTGATGATTCTCGTTGCTTGGTGGTGTCGCGAGCAGTGCGTCTTCCTCTGCTGATGGTGCCGACGCGGCATTGATTGGCGACGGGAGCGTGATCGCAGTGACGCAGCCGAGGAGCGAAGCTTGCAATCGTCAGCGAATTCAGCACTTCAGAGATCTGGAACAAAAATATTTTGCAAAACAAAATATCCAGAGCTTCACTGGGCAAAACCCACTACTGTATTCTCCCTGAAAAGAGCGCCGTCGAGCCTCCAGTCGCCTTTTCAACCTTCCAGCATACGAAACCCAAGTCATCGGCCGGCGAACCACTCGACGCTCCGCCATGGCTCGCGGCCGCTCCGCGTCGTCCTCTCCCCGCTCCCCGCGCGCGCGCCCGCGGTCCCGCTCGGCCCCACGCCGCAGCCGCTACACCCGGCGTGACCGCGGCGCCTCGCGCTCTCGATCGCGGTCCCTCTCGCGCTCCAGGCCGCGATCCGAGCGCCGAGATCGCCGCGCGAGTCGCAGCGCCAGCCGCGGCAGCGTGAAGAAGGAGCGGCGCAGCTCCACGCCCCCGCGCATCCCCCGCGACGACAAGAAGCCGCCGTTGCCCGTGCGCGCAGACAAGGAGCACGCGAGAGAGGAGCGCAAGCCGGATGACAAGGGCCAAGGCAAGACGGAGACCAAGGAGGAAGCCACGCCGCCGCGGCGCAAGCGCTCCCGCTCCCGCTCCCGTTCGAGGTCTCGCAGCAAGAACAAGAGCAAGGCGGAGAAGCGGCGCGGCCGGCGGCGGTCGCGTAGCGCCAGCTCCTCGTCGGTGTCGTCGGCTTCTTCCTCCTCCTCCTCCTCTTCCTCTTCCTCCTCGCGGTCGTCGTCGGTGGAGCGCACGCCGCCGCGCAAGAAGACCAAGGCGTCGAGCAAGAGGCGCAGCGGAGACGCCACGCCGCCGCGCAGAGCCAGTAAGCGCGAGGCGACGCCGGAGCGCGGAGAGAAGACGAAGGGCGTGTCGCCGCCCGCTGTGGCCACCAAGCGGTTCGAGTTCAAGGACGACCCCAAGCTCACGGGCCGCACGGGCGGCGTGTACGTGCCGCCGTTCAAGCTGGCGCAGCTGCTCAAGCAGCAGGAGGGCGCGGGCGTGGATAAGAGCTCGCCCGAGTACCAGCGGCAGACGTGGGACGCGCTGCGCAAGAGCCTCAACGGCCTCATCAACAAGGTGAACGTGTCCAACATCAGCAACATCCTGCCCGAGCTCTTCCAGGAGAACCTGGTGCGCGCGCGTGGCCTGCTGGCGCGCGCCATCATGAAGGCGCAGCTGGCGTCGCCCGGCTTCACGCACATCTACGCGGCGCTCGTCGCCGTCATCAACACCAAGATGCCCGAGAACGGCGAGCTCGTGGTCAAGCGCGTGGTGCACCGCTTCCGCCGCGCGTTCAAGCGTGGAGACAAGGTCGTCGCGATCGCGCTCGTCCGGTTCATCGCGCACCTCGTCAACCAGCAGGTGGTGCACGAGCTGCTGGCACTCGAGGTGCTCACGCTGTTGCTGGCCAACCCGACGGACGACTCGGTCGAAGTGGCCGTCGACTTCACCAAGGAGTGCGGCCAGATCCTCGCGGAGCTGTGTCCAGAGGGACTCCGCGCGATCTTCGAGCGCTTCCGCGGCATCCTCCACGAGGGAGAGATCGACAAGCGCGTGCAGTACACCATCGAGGGGCTGTTCGCGATCCGCAAGGGCGGCTTCTCGGACTACCCGGCGATTCACGAGCAGCTGGACCTGGTCGAGTCGGGCGACCAGATCACGCACGAGACGACGCTGGAAGAGGACATCGACATTGAAGAGAAACTCGATGTCTTCCGAGTGGACCCCGAGTACGCCAAGAATGAACAAATGTGGGCGGCGATCAAGAAGGAGATCCTGGGCGAGTCGGACGATGACGATGACGGATCGAGCGGCAGCGACAACGAGGACGACGGGGACGACGAAGAGGAGGAAGCCAGCAGCCCGGTTGCTGCAGCAAACCAGACGACAGTGATCCAGGACTACACGGAGCAAGACCTGGTGAACTTGCGTCGCACGATCTACTTGACGATCATGTCGAGCATCTCGCACGAGGAGTGCGCGCACAAGCTGATGAAGATCAACATTCGCCCGGGGCAGGAGAAGGAGATCTGCTTAATGCTGCTCGAGTGTTGCAGCCAGGAGCGCACGTACTTGAGGTATTATGGTCTTCTCGGCGAGCGCTTCTGCCTGATCAAGCGGGAGTACCAAGATGCGTTCGATGAGTGCTTCGCGGAGCAGTACTCGCTCATCCATCGGCTGGAGACCAACAAGTTGCGCAACGTGGCCAAGTTCTTCGCGCACTTGTTGTTCACAGACGCGCTGCCCTGGACCGTGTTCGAGTACATTCACTTGAACGAGGAGGAGACGACGTCGTCGAGCCGCATCTTTGTCAAGATTCTCTGCCAGGAGCTGTCGGAGCACTTGGGCCTCAAGACGCTCAAGGAGCGGTTCTTCGACGCGCTGATGCAGGATACGTTCGCTGGCATCTTCCCCAAGGACAACCCGCGCAACACGCGCTTCGCGATCAACTTCTTCACGTCGATCGGTTTGGGCGGCTTGACGACGGAGCTGCGCGAGTTCCTGAAGAACGCGCCAAAGATGATCATGGCACAGACCACCAAGCCGGAGGTGGACAGCGACAGCGACAGCGACAGCGACTCGAGCAGCAGCTCGGACAGTTCATCGGACTCGGACTCGGACTCGAGTGACAGCAGCAGCAGCAGTGACAGCGACTCGGACTAGGTACATTCATCTGCCTCAGCTGCCACTGAGGACTTGGCAACTGACGAGTGTTGTGAAGTGGGTGAGTAGGCAGCAGCAGATTTCAATGCGAACGATTATATAGCGACAGATCCAGCTTAGCGGGGCTATTTCTGGACGCGGCCTGGTTTGCTTCTCACTCTTCGCTCGACTCCTCCATTCTCTCGCTTACTTTTCGCAGCTTGGCATGAAGTCGGACGGCAGTGCATTGGTGACTGGGAAGCATGCAAGCTTCGCCGCGGCCCCGCGCTCGGTCGTCTGTGTCGGATGCAACGGCCAGTACTTCGCATCATCGCTGCCGATCCACCAGCGGTCGTGCTTCGAGCGCAACGCATTCGTCTCGGTCGCATGCCCCAAGTGCAGCACGATGATCAGGAAAGCGCTTACTTTTCCTTTCCAAGAAATCATCGCGCCATTGACCATCTTGTGCGACTCTTGTTCGACAGAACGGGGATTTATCATTTGCACGCGAACTCTTGTACCGGTGAACGTTCTGTTTGTAGCGACGGCGATGGAATCAATCGTACCGCACTATCACGGCGGCATGATCGGACCAATCCGTCGGAACTGAATCCTCCAGAGACGGACGGGCGAATCCGCTGCAAGTGCTGTGACCGAGCATTTCACGAAGACCGCATCGCGAAGCACCAGTCGGTCTGCGTTGGTCCGCCTCCAAGTCGCACCTCAGTCCGCCCAAAGACCATCCAACCGAGCCAGACGACGCTTGAACGGCCCAAGTCGACCATACCTACGAGCTCTTTCCGCTCTCTGGCTGGTGCCTGCCGGACCGCGACGACATCAACAGACTCTAGGGCCAGAACGTCGCTCGGGGTTGCAGGGAGTCGACACGCGGCTGCTGGGCAGTCAACGCAGCAGCGATCTGGTTGTTTCACTCGTCACGTAGAGGCCCAGCGCTACGACATGGTGATCCGAGATTCCGGCCGCCAAGGTTCATTCGGAAGCACTAGCAGCGGATACCCTGGGGCGAGTCGGATGCAGGCCGGGCGGTGGGAGAGCGCCTCGAACGCAAGCTCGGCCGGAAACCCGCTCGTCACGAACCGCGTGATGACTGTGTCGTCTGTCGGACATTCGTTCTGAGTGGTGTTGGATCGAATGACAATTGCATTGAGACCTCTATGAGCACCATGAGACGCCCGTATATTTGAGGCGCTGGTGAAGTGTATATTGAAGCATGAACAAGCACACCAGGCACTCAAGCTTCACTCCGACTCGCACCCGCAAAACGTCCGCGCATTGCTGTTGCATCTGTCAACACAAAATCGTTCTCCAGCCAGTCGAGAGGGGCCTGCACATCAGGAAGGCGATTGAGCGCGGTCGTTGCGAGTGCTGCGTTGCTCGAATCAACTTGGTCAGCAAATGCATCGAAGTCCAGTCGACGGCCGCTCAGCGTCTTGTATTCGCTCTCGACTTGCATCCTCTCCAGTCGCTTGGTGGGATTGTTGCGACTCCACTGGATGCGAGTCGTCGGTTCAAGTTCACCCACGGTGGTCGTCTGCGGTGTCCCCATCTGCATGGACTTTTCGAACGACATGGCCCGGGGTGCCGCTGAATCCGTGAAGCTCGGACTGACGCAGGCGCCAACGTTACGCAGAGTGAAGGCAATGGGATGTTGCGGTGAGGGAGTCGTCGTCACTTTGTCTGTTTTGCCTGGGGTAGCTACTGTCGACGGCAGGAACCAGAACCCGGGTCCGTTGATGCGCGTCAAGCGCGAGAAGACCCGCATCCACGTTGCTGGCGACCGCTTGGCCACGCGCCGAGGCGACCGCCGAGCGCCTCTGGACAGTCCGACGCTCACCTCGTACCGGAATCCGCTACGGGTCTGCATGGCTTCGTGCTGTCGGGGCTGATCGCGTCGAGAAAGATTGAATTGTGAGCTCAGTCCGACCCAGATGCGTGTCCATTGAAGGTGGCGACCGTCACTCGGGGCCTCCTGATCGACTAGCGAAAGCGGTGCACCTCGCCAGCAAGAGTGACGGTCTCTCTTTCAGTCCTGTGACTGGACTCGGACTCCTGATTTTAAACCTGTGATGTTGGATATTTATGCTTGAATGTCTGAGTTTTCTTGACGTGGATCAGCTGAATGAATCCGTGCTAAGGCATGTTGTTCACAATTTGAAAGTATGCAAGTCCGCTCCAGATCGGTCGAATTATATTATAAAGGTCTTCGTGCTCCTGACTGCTTCCACGATGTCAGTCATTCCGGTCCGCGTCCAACGCAACATCGCCATGTCGGTCGACAAGTTCGCATACCCCGAGTACTACGACTTCCCGCCCTTCTTCACGTGCGTGCAGGCCCGCCATGGGTCGTCCCCCATGCTCCTTAGGCCTCCTTAGGCTCTGACGCGTGTGGAAACCCCTCGCGGTGGTGTGCTCGTTGGCTCGCTGGCTCCTGGCAGGCTGCAACCGGTGCGAGCGACGCGCGAGAAGCAGCTCGTGCTGTGGAAGCAGCTCATCCTCGAGTACCACCGCACGCACGCGCTGCCGCTGCTGCAGCCGCTGACGTCCACGCTGTTCGAGAACGTCAAGATCTCGCGTAACATGGCGCCCGAGGGCCGTCTCGCCGTCGTCGAGTATATCATCCGCAGCGGCAACGGCGCCTGGGAGGACGACGCGCGCACGCGCTGCCGCGTCATGTGGAAAAAGCCCGCCGAATGGGCCACCGAGATCTACGACTTTGTGCGTCGGTCTAGCAAAAGGGAGGAGGGCAGGAGGGACGACACCGCTGACCGCTGCGTTCGCGTCGTGCGCAGGCGCAGGAGCGCGGAATGGTCGGCAACGTGTTCACCGTCTACGAGCTGTACGCGGGCGAGGAGACGCTCGGCACCAGTACGTGCGGACGAACATCGCGCATGGGATTGGTACTGTCCAGCTGACCGATGAGGGACCATGGACAGGCATTCACGGGATGGAGCCGTGGCTGCTGCGCGAGGCGCTGAACGTGCTGGAGGCCGAGGGAAAGGTGCGCCACCGCGGTCGACACGAGGGAAGACAGTGGGGCTGACCTGTGTCTGTGGGTATCCAGGCGGCGATCATTGCTGGCGAGACGTGCGAAGAGGACGGTGTCAAGTTCCTCGCCGCCGAGTAAAGGGAGAGGGAGAACTATCTGGTGATAAATGTGCGTCGGTCCCGCGCTGCCATCTCCAAGCGCTTTCCTTCCTTGTGCTTCTTCGAGGATTCAATGTTCTACGGCTGAAAAGAACTGCTTGCATTCGCTGGCTGACGGTGTTGTCCCAGCAGAGAACTTCCACATCAAGCACGCTGGCTCAATCGTCGAGCATGAAGAAGCAGGAACACACGCCGCGTGCCAGCCACCAGAGCCAAATCCATTCAAATGCTAGCTTCTCCATGTCCACGGTCGGATCTTTACCACATGCACTACGCTCGACGCGGTTTTCCGTCGCTCGCCGCGACCTCAACCCACCATCCGCGACAACAATCACACCTCGCAGCTTAGTGGCACGTGCACTTGCACGCCTTCGTTGTCTTGGCACACGCCTTCTGGTTCATGTGCGCCATCTCGATGGCCGCTTGTGCCCACTCGACGCCGTGGTAGGGCTCGCGCGCCGTCAGCCCCGCGCACGCCCGCGCCTGCTCTTCGCTCGTGCACGACATCAAGCCGTAGACGACCGGCGTCTTGGTCATCATCCCGACCTTCATGCTCGCGCGGGTGACGGCCTTGCCGACGAACTCGTACGAGAGCGAATTGCCGCGCACGATGCAGCCGAGGCAGATGACCGCGTCGATCTTCATCGGCGCCGAGCGGATCATGCGCATCATCACGTACGGCAACTCGAACGGCAGCGCCACTTGCGCCTCGTGGATATGCTCGCGGTCGACGCCCTTGAGCACCAGCTCGCCGCGGCACGCGTCCACGAGCGCCTTGACGACGTCGCCGTGCTCTCGGGTCGACACGATCCCGATCTGCAAGCCCGATCCGTCCACCTTCTGACTTTCGGTCGCAATCCCTGGCTTGACGGCAAACATGGGCTTCAGGTGGTCCTCCTTCGTCGTCTGGCTGCTCGTCGCGTGGTGGCTCATTGCGTTTGCGTTGCTAGCTCGTGCGGTTTTCTCGACTGAGCAATGTTGCGATGCGGCAGTTGGAGTTGAAGAATCCGAGGATTCGTCCTCTCTCCCTTCTTCGATGCGACAGTTGGTCCAGTTCTCCAACGGCGACAACCACGGCCATTTGCGGATTGGAGCCGACAAGCTCTCACCTCATGGCAACTCCGGCGACCGCGATGGCGAGCTCGTCTGAAGGCGCGGACAAGACGCTGCCGAAACCCGTGCTGGTGGGCGATCCCGGCGCCACGGGGTCGCATGTGTTGAGTGGCAAGGACTTGCGCATCGCGATCGTGGCCACGCGCTGGTACGGCGATGAGATCGTGAACCCGCTGGCGGAGGCGTGCTCCAAGGAGCTGCAGGACAAGGGGGTGACCCACGAAAACCTCATCTGCCTCCAAGTCTCGGGTGCGTTCGAGCTGCCGTTCACGGCGATGCGACTGATCCAGAGCGAGGGCGACATGCTGGACGCGGTGGTCTGCATCGGCTGCATGATCAAGGGCCGCACGATGGCGTACGAGTTCGTCAGCGAAGCGGTCACGATGGGGATCATGAAGCTGAACCTCAAGACCGACACGCCAGTCATCTTCGGCGTGCTCACGGTCGAGAGCGAGGACGACGCCAGGGCCTGCGCTGCTGCGCGTGGCAGCTGTGGTGGGAGCTCGCAGAAGTGCAGCCACGGTGTCGAGTGGGCACAGTCGGCGCTCGAGATGGCGCGCTTGAAGCATGCCACCGCCCCCAAGATCGCTAAGAAATGCAAGTGTCAGTGCCACTGCGAGACTGCGGGCTGCAGCTGCGCCTGCCACTGCTCCAAGTGCGAGTGCGGAACCTGCACGTGCTCCGACTGCAAGTGCACGCGCTGCAAGGACAGAACCAAGATATCGCCCGAGTCCAAGGCGGCGAAGACGTGCACGCAGTGCGGTGACGAGATGGACAAGTGTCGCTGCAAGGACTGCAAGTGCACGAACTGTTGCGCCAGGTCGACGACCGCGTCGGAGTCAAAGTCGGAGCACGCAGTCAGTCAGAAGTGCAGCACTTGCAGCGTCGCTGCTGACCAATGCAAGTGCGTGGGATGTACGTGCGCTGGATGTGCGAGCGCGAAGATTGCGAAGGGCGGGGCAACATCTTCTGCTGCGAAGGAGTGCGGTGCGTGCTGCGAGAAATGAGTCAGTGAAGTCACCGATGGTCCGATGTCAAGCATGTCGGCCGCGAGAGGATCCTGGGTGCATCGCGTTTGACAGATGAGAGAACCCAAGGGGAAGAAGCACCCGGGCTCCGATGATGCATGTGTTAGTCCCTTCTGGCCGTGTGTGAGGCCAGCGAGGACAGGAATGAAAATCGACAATTGATTGATGCGGTTTGATCTCTTATCGTTGTGTGCAAGACAACAGGCAGAGGAACGACATGGTGAGGGAAGAGAACGCAGTGCTATTGGTGATCGACTCGCTGCGAGCGCTGAATGTGCTCTTTATGCAATCGGCACGCTCTTATCGTCCGACTGCAAAAGATTTCCACACCAATATTGTCAGTCGAAGTCGAAGGTGCCATTGCAAGGCAAGCATTGCAAGGCAAGCATGAAGGGACTCGCTTACCACTGTCGACTTGTTGGAGCGGCTGCTCTTTCCCTTGCGCTTCTTGCGCATTGCTTCGACCACGAGCTCCAGTCGTCGCAGATCATGGGCTTTCTGGTTCGCCTCGAGCTTTGTGCGCGCCAGTTCCTCCTAAAATTGACACCACCACACGATCAGACTGGATCACCAAGCAATATGAACAAACAACACACGAGCACGCACTTCCATGTCTTGGAAGCGTTGTCCGCGCTCGCTCTCGCAGTAGTTGTGCACGTCAATGAGTCGTTGCTCGAGACGCTGCTTCTCTTTGTTGAGCTCTCCCATGGCACTGCGCAGCGCCGCCATTTCCTGGTTCAGCTCGCGCACTTGCTCTCGATTGGCCTCCTTCACCTGATTCAGCTCGTCGATCGGGACGAAGTCCTTTAGCTCCATCACCATCGGCGTCGAAGCGTTCGCAAGCGCAGCTTCATGACCACTGCGGTACGAGGTGTTCAGTAGCGCCTTGAGTCTGGGAATCTCACCTCGCAGCAGCGCCTGGAGTCGCTCTTCTCGCGAAAGCTTCGTCACTCCTCCTTCCTCAAGCTCCAGCGATCCATCGCCTTCAGCCTGCGCGTTGGCCAAGAGGAGAATACCAACCACGGCGTCGATGACCCGCTTGCCCATCGCATCGTCGATGCAGCTGAGGAACGGGCCGCCCACGTTCTTGTACTGCGCGAAGAGAAAGCGCACAATCGCTGCCACCCCGGTTGCAGTGAGCAGTCTCTCGGTCGTGTTTCCCAGGAACTGGGTCACTCGCGACGCGTTCTTCACGCCGAGGTAGATACCGACGAGTTGTTGGCCAGCAAACCCCACGAATGCCTCAAGAAGATGGAGTTCCAGGTCGGAAGACGCTGCTGTCAGCGCGGTCGAGGTCTTCGCAAGCGCAAGGGAGGTGCTCTTGATCTGGTCAGCATTCATCGATGAAGGAGCGGAGGTCATCCTAAGGCCGTTGCTGAAGAAGAGCGTCCCCGCGCTCTCCTCTTCCGACGAAATGGCCATCATCCTCTCCTCGATAGCAGACTGTGAATGAGCGGAGGAACGCGGAGAATGAAGGAGCTGTGACGGTTGACAATCCTAAATTCGTTCACCCGTTTCCGTTTCCATCACAAAACTCAAAGCCATCATGTCGCTCACAATGTGCTCAAAACACCTGTCAAGCCACCTGCGATTGCGCTGAAGAGTTTCTATTCGAGAGGAGGCCTCAACGTCCACAGACATGCACAAGCAGCTGAGGGCTGCCGGCATATGCCACTTCCCTTATCCAGGACAGCAGGAACAGCAGGTTGCTCACTCTCAACATGCGAAATCAATCAAGCATATGTATTCAATGTGAACAAATGCAATTATCACGCCTCTCTCTCTCTCTCTCTCTCTCTCTCTCTCTCTCTCATCAGACCACCTCCATCAGCAAGGCAACGCCGGCGAGGACCCACTTGGAAGGCGGCGCCTTGGTGCGGAGATACGCGCTGAAGATATACGTCGCTCCGCGCTGCTGCGTCCGGTACACGGGGCATTCGAACACATTGCTCCCAGCAGACGTCGACATGGCGTCTTTGCGGGCAGCAAGAACGGCGCGGCAGTTCATCACCGGCATCGGCACGTACATCTCCTTGGGGAGGCTGTTATCGAGCATGCTGTTGCCGAGATCCCACCGCGCACCTTCGAGGTACAGCCCGTGGATGTACTGGCCGTCGCGCGATGGCGCATCCACCGTCTCCATGCTTCGCTTGGTAATGTCCGTCATGACATTCAACTTCTCGAGCTCGAGGTTGTTCTTCCGCGCGGCGATTTGCAGGATTGCTGTCAGGAAGGACTGTGGGTTGAAGAATCCAGGCAACCACAACACTAGCGGGAGGTCGGGTGCAATACCACTCCACTCCTGTAGCTGTGCAATACGCTGCTGGAGGTTTGACAGCCACGGTGCAAGTGCGCGGCGAGACGGGAACGCGACTGCTTCCCAGCTCGGTGGGATGCGTTCGTAGTACAGGCACTCTTGGAGATCTTCCATAGCCTCCGTCAAGGTAACTTCACCGCGGAAAGCCATCTCGAGCTCCACGAGCGACCGCGTCATCTCCGACAAGAGCTGGTTCATCCGCTCGCACTCTTGTAGCAGCACGTTCTGGAAAGGGTCCATCTCTTCAGCTGCCGCTAAGGCAAGCGCGGCGGCAACAGAGGCACTCCGGCCACCCTTGCTAGCGCGACTTCCTTGATCAGAGGACGACGATGAATGCTTGAAGAAAAGCTCTTGAATGTCGAAGCGGAACTCTCGGTACGTCTCAAGAATGTCTTGGAGCACTCCCTCCGCCACCATTTGAACCGAATCAACGTTCTCCTTGTGACCAATACCGCCATTGTCCCCAGTCCCACCGTCTTCGTTAGCTGAACCGGAGTCGCTGTCTTCTTTTCGCTTGAACAAGAGCAGCGACTGAAACAAACGGCTGGCGTGCTCAGTGCGAAACGCGACCTCTGCATTCGGATGCAACCCAAATGCTGTCGGGGTTTCGTTGACCAAGTTGGTGTTGACGTGGTCGAGAATGCGGTCGAACCCTGAAGAGAGCTTTGGGGCGAAGAAGTCACGACGTTGCTGCTGTCCGGATCCACTTCCACCCCCTTCACCGCTCTCTCCACCACCACCACCACCGTCACCCCCACCGTTGTTCCCTCCACTGCTCCCACTAACATCGTCCGCAAACGGAACCATCGACAATTCCTCAAGCAGTTCCTCGCGCAGGAAGTACTGCAAGTACGTCGCCGCCACAACGCGGTCGAACTCGTTGACGATGTGACCGCCGTACATAATCTCACCGAACAGATAGCGCAGATCTTGCCACGGAACGCGCGCTGGGGCATTGTCCATGTAGTTGCGGAGCACGGCACTGCTCGCGATGAGATCACTTGATGCGAATGGGTAGGACATGTTAAATCCTTGGGTCCCGAACTTCTTGCGCTCGAGAACCAGTGAGTGGAAGTAGCACAGCGCGAACTGAATGCACCGTGTCCGAGGCTCCAGCTCGTCCACTTCGGCTTTGCTGAAGCAGCAGAACGCTCGCTTCACATTTGCGCGGAGACCCGTCGGCGGCTCATTTGTGAGCTTGATCGACCGCTCCAGCACTCCGATTGGGATATTCACGGACGGATCGCTCGTAATGAACAGCCGGAATGCAGGGTGCAAGCCGCTTGAAGACCCCATAGTTGATCGAGAGCGTTCATGGTCTCTGTCACCGCTGGCCTCACCTTCAAGTTTGGATATGGATGGCAGCGCGGCGTACGAAGAAGACTTGGCAGATCGGGCCTGCTGTTCAAGCCACTTGTCCAGCTGGAGAAGCCACTTCGGCATGAGGTGAACGTTGTTTAGGATGACCCAGTAGCCATTCTCCGCCGACACCTGCAGAGTCTTCATCGCGATCTCCTCCTGGCCCTGTCCGAGTGCAATGTTGTGGTAGTCGACGCCCTTAACACGCTGCTCATCCTGAACAGCCAACTTGTCGACGTCTGCGACCACGTCCGTCCCCGGGGACAAGATGAAGTACATGGGAGTGGCTGAAGTGCTGTCCTTGAAGGTGTGCTTGAGCACCGAGAAGCTGTTGAGCTGACCGTCGCAGTTCAGATACTGTGTGCCGTTCGGGAGCGTCTGCGAGATGAAGTTCCCGATCGCCTGCGTCACTCGGTCCGGTCGAATACACCGAATCACCAGCAGTTTGAGGAACGGGGCCGACTTGTCGAGGTCACGCCAATCCAATGGCAACTTTTCATGCTCTGGATTTGGCGAGTTGTACCATTCGCGGAAGCGCTGTTCCGACTCCTCCAGGTCGGCCACGAACCGCTCAAATGGCTCCAATACGATGAGAGCTTGAAGGGCTTGCCACTGGGAGTCGCTTAGCCAACTGATGGTGTTGTCCGGACCGACAGCTTTGGGTCCCTGGAGAAGGAACCACGCGAATTCTTCCGTGTATCCGCTGTTTGCTCCGATCACTCCACGTCGGAGCAGGAGCAGCACGAGCTGGGTTAAAAACAGGAGTTTGTGCTCTTCAAAGAGCCCACGCGATACCATGACGAACATCGTCCACCGCAGTGCTTCTCGCAACAGCGGTACGCGCTCATATGCCGCAGCGAACGAGGCGGACGACATGAAGCCAAGTGTACCGCTACTGTTATCGCTAGCCGAAGTCGGTGCTGGTGACGGATCGCGAGGAACTTTTCCAAGAGCGCCGTAGAAAAACGTCATGAACGAGTCGAGGGAGTAGCGGTACATGTGGCTCACCTTCGCTAGCTGTCCCATCAGGAAGTACAGCATGCTTCCTTCGTTCGCGACTGGTCGATACACCTCACGCGCAAGGTTGATGTCTTTCTCTGCCTCTTTGCCTTTCATGAGCGCGACGGATACTTCGTTGGCAGTCAGCTTGGTCTTTTCAAGGCCTTCGATCAGTGCGACATCAGATAGAATATCTTCAGGCGCGCTTGAAAGGCGCTCCAGAAGCTGGTTCTCGAGCTGTAATAGCTGGATCTGGTACCCGTTAAACTCCTGCTGCAGCTGACGCTTCTGTGTTTCTAGCTCAGGCTGCTCCAGATTGACGACATTAGCGAGTAGCTGGTCTTCGAGCCCCTTCTCCGTGACACTGAAGTCGATCAATGTGCAGTACGCGAGGATCTCCGGCCGGTAGTGTGGGTTGGGAAGCTTTGTGTGCAGGTAGAGACGGAACCGAGGGTCGAACTCGATCTCCTCGGCGGCGAATTGCACGAACCAGTTCCTCCCCTTTTTGTATACGCGGCGCATCAATATTGGCTCGAGCGTCGCATCGAGAGTTTCGCCAATGTTCTCAAGAATCACGTTCTGCCCCACCGAGATCGCAGTCTTGAGGGTATTTGTCCAGTTCTTTTGCGATTGCTGCAGGATGACTAGTGGGGGCAAGGCGGTAACATCGACCTGCGCGGAAACCCGGAGGGACGAGGGTTGAGAGCGAAGCTGAGGCTGCGGCGTTTTGTCTTCTAAGTGGAAATCGCGGGCACGAAGCCAGAGAATTCCTTGCAGCTGAGGATCCACCAGTAGCGGCCATCGCTCGCAAGATGTGATAATGCACCCGTTCTCGATCGAGATCCGATCCGCCGGGAGCCCTTCATTCATCCACTGCGCGACAGAGCTGCTGTTGCTCAACATGTCGACAGGATCGACGGTCACCCCATGGTGACCACTCGAGGTGTGATCACTGAGTTCGCCGCCTCCAGACGATTGTCCTACCATGCCAGTTCCCTCCCCCGAATGTGATTGACCACCTTCGTCGCCAAACGAAGTGCTTGCCGTACCAGCTGCGGCATCTCTTCCATTCCCAGCACTGTCCAGAGTAATAGGGATCTCACGAGTCAAAAT
>JAADYH010000538.1:0-18777 GCA_023338125.1 Phytopythium aichiense | reverse complement strand
GCTGACGTCCGCACGAACGCGCTTGGACTGCGGTGCCGTCTCGGTTGACTTGCTCACACGCTCCAGTTTGCTGACGCTACCACCCCTGTCAGGGGGGTCCGAGCGCCGAGCCACACGCGGCGCCATCAAAGCAAGTTGGAAAATGGATTGGTCACCCACGCACCGTCCAACAACACCAGCACGAACCACATTTGGTCGCATTCGTGCGCGTGGGACGTAGGGAAGGAATTCTCTTTCCTATCCCAGAGCCTGGACGTGCTGCGGTTGGCGTTGCCCATGCCGCCAACGAGGCCCGACTCGCCCAATCCGGACCGACCATTCACGAACTCGCCATTATGGCGGCGCAGCACTATCGGTCGCAGGAAGAAGACGACCCCGGACCACATCGGGTAACGGCATCGAACTCACCGCACTCGACGACATCGGCATCGACGAGTCCAAGATCTCCAGCTTCTCGAGTCCGCCGAGAAGAGTCATGGGACCAGTCTGTCGACGCACGTGCAGGACGGCGTCGAGCGCAACGCAGAAGCTCATGGTGTACCTCATTGCGATCCAATGACGTCTTGGTATGACTGTGAGCTGACGCAAGAGCACTTCGAAGACATGCTGGTGCTGCTTCCCAACTGCGAGCGCCGCGGCTGGCCAGGGCCGCCCGTTAACTCGGAGGTGGACATCCGAACGAAGGAGCAGCCGTCCAAAAAGGAGCCGAAGGAGAACGAGGAGATGTGGAAGTTCCGTAGCCCCAAGCTCGCGAGCATGAAGATCGTACTCAGGTGCACCCGGAACGTCTTGCGCTGTACCAACAGTCGATGCAAGGCAAACTTCTGGAACCGAAACGTCAACGCCACGAGGAACATGCTGGAGCTGCTGAGGAGCGGGCCGAAAGGGAAGCTCAGCGCAAACAGGCTGATGGCGTTCAAGCAGAACAACCATTGAAGCAGACGAAACAAGAGCACGGGAGTGGAAAGACCGGTAGCCATGCGTTGCAGGGATACATAGCCACTCACGTTCACGTCGCCGAAGCATTGTTTCATTCATTAAAACGACGGCAGGTCGTTGTCGTCGAACTCAAACTCCGAGACGTGGCTCGACTCGAACTCGGAGGCGCGCGTGGCCGGTTCGTCGGCGTGTCCAGCCTTTTCTTGCCCCTCCGCCGCAGCGGATTCCCCGCTGACGATCTCCGCGTCGTCCGAGTAGACAGATTCTTCCACAGTGCCCTCTGCTCCCTCCTCGGTGGCTTCCTCCTCAATGGCTCCCTCCTCGATGGCTACCTCTTCGGTGATGTACTCTCCTTCGGCCTCAAATGGCTCGTCCACTTCGTACGGCCAGCCTTCGGGGGGTTCCCACGAGCTCTCCCCGGTGGCGTGGTTGAACCAAAAGTAGTGGCTCGTGCTCGGATCGAAGCCCTTCTCCCAATCGCCAAACGCCTCGGCCTCTTCGTCGTCTGCATCCTCTCCAGTAGCAAGCTCCTGCTCCGTCGCCTGCGCGTCCTCGGCTAGCTCGGTGCCCTCAGCTTCAGCTTCCGCATATGTATCTTCACCCTCCGCATATGTATCTACACCCTCCGCATACGTGGCTTTGCCCTCCGCATACGTGTCTTCAATCTCCGCGTACGCGTCTTCAGTCTCTGCGTACGTGGTAGCTCCAGATTCATCATATGCTGCTGTCGGCTCCTCGTATGCAGCCGCTGGCTCCTCGAACTCCTCTGTTGGCTCTAAACCATAATCTCCACCCACCTCATGGTGCTCAACTTGTGCCTCGTCCTCGAAGTCAGCGGGTGGCTCGTTGCTTTCGAGCACGTTTGTCTCTTGCCAAGCTGCTGTGTCACCAACTTCGCATGTATCATCGCCTTGGCTTTCGTAACGCTCGGGTTCGTTCCAAGCGGTGTCTGCACCGGCTTCATCGACTTCAAAGTCAACCTCGCCGCCTTTGAAAGTGTCATCTGGCAGCTCGAATTCTTCGTGAGCCTCACCCCAACTGACAGACGTGTCTTCCGCCTGCAAATTCGGTTCCAGCACGTCAACGTCGGCTGTCTCTGAAACCACACCGCCAGTAAGCCAGTCGTCGTCTGAGCTTGCACCACCCAGAGGCTCCTCTGTAGCCAAGTCTTGGTGGGAACTCCCGTCTGCATCAGTTGAGTGCAGCTCCTCGTTCCCCTCAGCTGAAAGATCAACACAATCGTGGCTCTCAGTGATGTCCGCGTCAAATACTCCCGTATCACTTTCCATCTGAATGTCGAATGTGATGTCGGACGTGACAGGATATGAAGAAGCGGTTGCCTCATCCTCCAACCCAGCGCTTGAAGACTCCAACAGAGCTGCTTCGAAGGTTGATGCAGCCTCATGAAGCTCACCATCCTGTTCAGTGACGTTTTCGAGCGCGTTCAGCTCCTCTGAATCAACTCCATAGGTCGTATCCGAGAAGGTATGGTCCTCTGTCACTGTTGCAGTCGCTGGGGCGGCTGAATCCGTGTCGAATGACGAAGTAGCTGAATCCAAGAAGTCCAAGTCGATGTCTCCTCCCATTTCGTGGACCTCATCCTTGTCGCAGCGAGCACTCGCTGCATGACTTATGTCGGTGTGTGAAGCCAAAGGAGGATCACCAGATTCAAGATTTGAACTGCTCTCACGCCCTTGGGAGCCGAAGAGCCGTGAGGTGATGCTGGTTGGGCTCGGTTGTGGCTGATTTGTTGTGGCTTGCAACTCAGACTCTGCCGCTGCGTTGTGTTCGTGAGCCCGAGCGTCAGGCGACGGCTCGCCAAAGTCGGACAGCACTGACCGCAGTTCAACAGACCGCATCGAGCGACAGAATGCTCGGATCACTGCTGATCCAGGTTCATGGTCGTGGAGCTTCTCGAGGAGCTGGCGCATGCAGCGCTTCACGAGCCCAAGTCTCTCAAACGCCTCGGTGCATTGTCCTTCTTGCTCATGGCTGCCAAACGCTTTGGTCTTCTCGAACAATTCGTGGCTCTCTTGCTCGGTGAGAATCCCGAGCGCCTCCAGGCTAGCACGGTAACCGCTTAGCTTGTTGCGGTCGCTTAACTCCTTTTCGCACATGGAAAGTAGCACGTTCAGTGCCGTCAAAGCAGTCGACAGCTCTTCTGCAGCATGGTTTAGGAAGTCTCCGACTGCGAGTGAACGAAGGAAGTCGCCTTCTTTCGTCGGAAGAGCGACTGAATGGGGAGAGGAAGGGCTTTCAGTTCTTTGCTCAGCCGGTGCCTTGGAAGCAGGAGTCTGTGCGCGTGTTGGCGACTGCCGAGAAGACTCGACTCGAAACTCGAGCACGTCCTGGCGACGAATAGAGCTCAGCGGCTCGATCCGGAACGCGACGACTTCTTTCGTCGGCGAAAAGTTGCGCGGGCTCCCAGGCTTGGGATCCACGGACACTGCTTCTTGCTGGTTTGTAGACACGCTAACTCCAGTCGCTTGTATGTTGCTGTCTTTGCTCGTTGCAGCTGAACTGGCGTTTTGCTTCCCTGGTCGCTTTGAAGAGCTGGATCGCTTCGCTACCGTGCTGGACGAGCGTCGTTGGGCTAGCTCTTGGGCTAACAGCAGCCTCTCTGCCACGCTCATGTTCGTGTCGAACGTTGAGCGTGAGTTGCGCTTCTGCTCTTGCTTGAGCAGCGCCGTATCAACTGGCGGGTGCCTTGGAGCACTGAGCTCACTCGCCCGCTTCAGCTGCCTACGCACAGCAGCTGGATCAGCTTGGGTATTCGCTGATTTCTTCGCCTTCTTTGGCGAAGGGGGCGGAAGCGGGGCCCCAAAGCTATAGATCGTCGTCTTGACCTTTGGAGGAGACGGGGGAGCTTTCTCACGCGATCGATACGCGACTGCTCGACTGCGCATCTCGTCCTTTTGTCGTTGCTGCGCTCTGTTGAGCGGCTTCTTGACATTGTTGGTTGATCCTTCGCCTTCAACGTCGTCATCAGCGTCGTCTTCATCTCGCTCACGGTCACGGAACGACTCAACTGGTTTGTCTTGGAAGCATCCGAGAAGGTCGCACATTCGCTTGACCCAGGCAGTCTCCAGCTCGGGGAAATAGCTAGCGTCGAAGAGCGAAGCGCCATCCGTGGCAGCAGTGGCTGCCTTCTTCTTCTTCTCCTTTGACTGAAGACTGGCGCACGGGATGGAGCCTAGCGACGTGAGCGTTGGGACCAAGTTGAGGATGTAGGCGATGTTCTTGCGCCGCTGACGCTCGTCCGTGACAATTGGGTTGCCCTCCAAGTCGATGCGAGTCAACATCTTGTTGAGCGACAGTAGTCGCAGCGACTGTGCGGCAGTTATGCTGTTCGAGGAAAGCTGCAGCACCTCGAGAAAGATCAAATGCTCGATGTTGGTGACGGATCGGAGGTTGTTGTGGCTCACATTGAGCGCGCGGAGCTTGAAGGACTCGATCACGCCGGAGATGAACTTGAGCTGATTGTGCGCCATGTCCAGCACCTGCAGCTTGGGGAACATAGCGAGCGCCTTGTCTGGCACCTTGGCGAGACGATTGCGGGATAAATCAAGCACGATCAGGCAGGGGAAGCGGCACTGAAGGAGGAGAGATGCACGAGCACAGTTAGCTACAGCATCTGGAGAGCACAAGGCAGTCAGAACAGTACCTCCTCGAACAGGTTCAGGTCGCGCAATTTGTTGTCAGAGAGGATCAACACAAGCAAGTTGCGGAACGGCACCTCACTCGGGAATTCGGTGAGCTTCAGTCCCGTCTGGAACCCGGTGTGGGTCAGCTTCATGACTGTCCGAGGCTTTCCGTCCTTGATAACTTCAGCATCTACGACGTCAACACGCTCTTCTTCGTCTTCATCGTCGGTGACCTCCAACTTCGCGTCGACAGTGGTGACAGCTTGATCCACCACCGATTCAGCGACTAGGTCGGTGGCCACATCGTCGTCGCATCCATCTCGTTCTTCAAGCCAATTGGTGTAGTCGTGCGAGAATTCGTCACTCTGCCATTCGGCCACCCCTTCCGGGGAGGATTCATCCTCTCGAGGGGTGTTTTTCTCAGTCGCATCGTGATTCCCGACGCGCTCGAGAGATGCGGAGTGAACACTTGCAAAGCTCCTACCACTATCCAGACCAGTCTCTGCCTGTACGACGGTAGTGCTGCTGTGGCCATTGCTATTTGGTGTCGACTCCCCCTTCCGACTGTCACTCGCTGAGCTCATTGCAAGCGCAGAGAGCAGAATGTCGTCGGTTGAGCTGTCGTTCCCGAAGATGTCAGCCTCGCTGGGGTTCTCAAGGTCGTGCACGATGTCGTCTTGATCAATGCAATCTGCGTCCTGTATCACAAAAGCGGACTTGGCAGGTGTCATAGCCTTTTCACCGCCGTCTGGAGCGACACGCTTGGTTGGTAAAGAGATCGGAAGAACCAAGGAGGTCGACCGAGGACTGTCGAGAGGCTCAGACTGGCGCGGAGAGGAAGTCGAGGACGCACTGGGCGTAAACGCGCGATCACTTTGGAGAAACCCACGAGACTGGCTGCCTGACGACTGCTTCGTGAGCGATCCTCGAGCCGAAGACTGGGTGGAATCGTCATCTGGAGCGACAGACGAAGAGCGAGCTGAGTTCACACTCCCGCGTCGCATGTCTGGGCTTGGGGGAGCAAGTACTAGTGGTGGAATCGCTGGAGTTGATGGCGGAGAATACGTTTTAGGCGACTTGATCGTCGGTGTTGCTGCCAGTGTCGAGGACGGGGTCTCCTCCATCTGAACATTTAGTGAGGACTGCAGAAGTGTTGTCAAGGAGACCTCCGAGTCCGCACGTTCATGCGCGTCGGACTCTATTCGCTCGGTTGAACGAATCGATGCCACCGGCGACGGCATTCGAACATGCGCAGGACTTGGTGGCGCCGACACCTCCGAGTACGCGCTCATTGCGGACGAACTTCGCTGCCCATAAGTCATGTCCATCGCTTGTCTACCCAGTTGATCGACTCCAGAATCAGCTGACGGGTTACTCGGACCCAAGATCGCATGCCGGACCTGCACGAGTGCCTCCCATGGTGGAGACGCCGCTTTGTTGGATGTGGGCGACGAGCAGCGCGCGAGCAGCACGTTTTCCAGGCTGAGCGCACCCTGCGCACTGTCACTGGCCAGTGAGTGCTGTTGTAGCATGGCGCGCAGATCTCTTTTGCTCGGCTCGGCACCAGTCAGCAGCTTGAGCACGCCTTTGAACTCATCCTCGTCGATGTCTCCGCCCGAGTCGCGGTCGATTTGCGCTAGAGCCGCGCGGATCTCCAGTCGCTTATCTTCTCGGCGCAGGATGGCTGTGTACTGCGCAAGCTCCTGCTGCACCTCGGCCGAGACTTCGTTGCCGCGCAAGTTGACTGACGTGACGTACTTGGTGTAGTCTGGGACCTGCGGGAAGAGCGGCTTCTTGGTCTTCGGATCACACGGCACGGGTGTCTTGGCAGCGATGATCTGCAGCCGCAGCACCTCAAGCAATGCCTTCGCTCCCTGTTTAGCAACCCGACAATTGTTAGCGTGCTCGTGATCGATTTAGCCGATGATGAGACCAAGCGAGGTGTGCGCACGTCATCTGTGATGCGATTGTCTCTCAAATCGAGCGACGAGATGAGTGGCAGCTCGGCAAGCGTCTCGGCCATCGCGATAAGCTGCGGGTCGGTGATGTCTTCCTGCCGGAAGTCGAGCGAATGCAATTCTCTCTGACTCGAGATGGCCTTGTACACGCTCTACCGATCAACGAAGGAACGGTTAGCAAGAGAAGAAGGTATCGTACTCGACGAGCAGCCAGCAAAACGCACCCGCTCAAGGCAAGCAGGTGGTTCGACGCTCCGGCGCTCCGCGTGACGCGCATACGTGTCTCGAAACCTGTCAGAACCACGAGAGGAAGCACATTCGAGAGGCTAGTGAGCGCTCCAAGACAATGTAGACAGACACTGAGGCATGGTCTCACCGCTTGATGTCTTGTAGTGATGGTGTGCGAAGGTCCTGCGGCTTCTTCCGCTTGTGGAAGATGCTGCCCAGCATCTTTGCTCGCTCTGGGAGTCACGCGCGAGGCTGGCGAGGGCAACACCGACGTTGACTGCGAGTTCCTCTTGTCGGCACAGGCACCAGCAAGAGCCGCAGTGCGTTTCGAAACGTCGTCAAGGCTGCTCAGCGAACTTTTCTCCTCTTCCGGCTCAATGCGCGCCAAAAAAAGACTTTGGCATGACCACAAGTATCTGTGAGCGAGCGCGGTTCATCAGTGCCAACCAGTTCGGAGGGGGGAGATGGAACATGCTCTTGTTGTCCAAGATGAAGACGAGAGTGTCGATGACAGCAGACATGCGGCTGAAGTCACCGTCGACACCTCTCCCTATCATCCCAGCTCCACCGAAGATGACCGAGACGCCAGCCTCCACGTCCGCCAAACGTACGCGCTCGGCAACCGCGTCTGTAGCCGGTCGCTGATCGACTTTGTGGCCGAGAACTGCGTCGTCTACCCGGTCGCGCACCACCTCGCTTTCTTCCATCTCGAGTCGCGCGCCATGGACTTCCTGCACCCGATCCGCCACGTGAAGTCGGCTCAGTGCTTCAGTGTCAGTCCAAACCGAGAGCTGATTGCTGTGGCTGAGGTCTGGCACTCAGTAGCAGCGAGTACAGTCAGTCAGCATCTCGCTCCAACCCATTCCAAAGCAGGAGGGAGCACGTTGCCCAGCACGGTGACTCCAAACCCCGCGGCGGCGATGAGTATGGCCGCCTCGCAGCTCCGCGAGCAGGAACAGCGCGTTGTATCCATCTACAACGTCTCGACGCGCACTCGAGTGCGCGGTATCCCGCTTCCGGCCAATGTCAGCGTCGCGTCCTGCGCCTTCTCGGCAGATAATAAGTTCCTCGCGGTGCTGGAGGACGCACCGGCCCACAATGTGACGTACTGGAAGGTGAGCAGCGCCAAACTGATCGCGTCATGCAAGAGCCCGAGTCGCGGCACGCGCGTGCACATCCATCCGGGCAACGCGAGCTTCTTGTCCGTCTCGGGGCCATCAATACTCAAGTACTGGGTGTGGACGAACCGCGAGTTCCGCATCGGCAACTTCCTGCCGACGCTGCGCGACCAGGAGCACTTTGTTGACCACATCTGGCTGCGCCAGTACATGGTAACAGTCTCGGAGCGCGGCTTGCTGCTCGTGTTCCGCTCCACAGGCGACCTGATGGGCGTCGACATGGCGCACTCGTCCCGGTGCCATCAACCATCCTACGTGAGGCTAGAATGTCTCGCCGCACACGCTAAGGGCTTCGTCGTTGGTGGGTCTGCGGGCTTCTTCAGCGTCTACGAGGCATCAGTGCGTGCTTCATCGTCCATGGTCTGCTTGGACCCGCAGTCTACTGATCGTGAACGTATGTGGACAGGATGATATGAAGGATCCGTTCCCGTTTGTTCGCTCCGTGTCCGTGGGCGAGGTCGCATTCGACTGCCTCGCCGTCTCCCCCATCTCCGAGCTGGTCGCGGCGTGCTCCAAAGCTCGCGAGCTGCTGCACTTCCAAATGAGCGCCATCGACACGGAGCAAGAGGACCAGATTGCGTACAGCCCGTTGCTGCGCAGCGTACGTCCAAGCTCGTTCGACTCCTTTCGTCCGAGCTTCTAACGCGTGCAATTGTCTTGGCAGGGAAACCAAGTGGGAGCGGTCTGGCAGGTTGACGCCTGCATCCAACGCCCGGTTGTCGCCACTTGCGGCGCTGACAAGACCGTCCGCGTCTGGAACACGGAGGTTCGAGCCTACGAGGTCGTTCACGCGTGCGCTGAGGAGCCCTTGGCTCTGGCGCTGCATCCGTCTGGATTCCTGGCGGTTGTGGCCTTTAAGGAGCGCGCTCGCGTGTTCCACGTGCTCCACGCGAGCCTTCGGCAGGCACGTGAACTCGCCATCAAGGCGTGCAAGTTCGTAAGGTACTCCCATGGCGGCCACGTGTTTGCGTGCGCCGCCGGCTTGACGGTTCGGGTCTATCGGAGCTACACGGTACGCCTCCCCCTCGCTCTCGAAGTTGCTTCGATGATCCGCTTGCTCATTCACACACTTGAACACTAGGCTGAAGCTCTGCACACGCTTTCGGGTCATATCGGTGCCGTCCGGTACCTCGCGTTCAGCAATGACGACGCGTTCCTCTACTCAGCGGGCCATGACGGCGCCATCTACCGCTGGGACGCAAGCTCTGGCGCCAGGTGTGAGGACATGCAGCACGTCGTCAAGCAGTGTCAGTATGCCGCTTTCGTCGTTGACAGTGGCGACTTTAGCGTCGTGGTGGCGGCCGGAAACGATGGGAGGCTGCGGGAGATCGTCGCCGGAGAGGAGACCCACGCGGTGGAGCTGTCTGCGGGCACACACGTGACAGCGCTTGCTCTCACGCGGGACAACCGCAGACTGTTTGCGGGCACGAGCGTCGGCAGCATACAGATCTACGCGTGGCCTCTGCGAGGCAAGCACCTGGCCGAGTGCTACGTGCAGACGGACGCGATCACACATCTGCGCATCACCGAGTCGAGCGACAGTCTCTTGGTCTCTAGCTCTGAGGACGGCAGCGTGTGTCTGTTCCGCATCTTGGACGCAAGCAGCAACTCCGCGCAGACTAATGCCATTGAACGGATCGGAGAGGAAGAGAGGAGCGCCAAGTCTCCAGCACTCGGTGATCGCAAGCGCTTGTCGACATCTTCATCCGCTGCATCCACTGCGACTTTAGTGTGTGATGCAGTACTTGTGGCTCGTGAAGATCTAGAGGACAAGGACTCGAGTCTTGTTGAGATGCAGCAGCAGTACACACAAGTCAAAGCCGATGTTGAGTTCGCGTTGCACCGGAAGGAGAACGAGTGGGTTGACCGACTGCATGCCGTCAAGGACGAGTCGGAGCGTCTAGTGGTCCAGGAGCGTGCGCGCTTCGAAGAGCTGGAGGCGAGGCACCAGCACATGATGCGGCGGCACGCAGAGGAGCTTTCCCAGATCGAGGCCAACCACGTCAAGATGACACAGGAGCTTGAGAACCAGTACGAGCGCAAGCTCGCGCAGGAGGTTGCACGGTTCGACGCCTTGTCCGAGACCCTCGAGGTGACTCGCCAGCGGTGCGAGGCTCTTGTCGAATCCCAAGACCAGCAGCACCGCGGCGCGCTCCACGCCGAGCGTAAAGCCGCCTACTCGCGCTCCAAGGAGCAGAACGACATAATCAAGCGGCTCCACGACGACCTGAGCTACAACCACGCCAAGTTCGAGGAGGTGCTCCGGCAAGAGGAAACGGACTATGAAGTCGAGTTACACCGCACGCGCGATGATTACGAGAAGCAACTCGAGCAGGAGCGACAGAACACGGCTATCAAGCAGGGCCAGCTGAGCGCGGTCAACACCAAGCTGGAGGCCATGAAGAAGAAGATGCAAGAGCTCAAGGCGTCGTCTCTGGCCCGTGACGTGCTGCTCGCAACCGAGCGAGCTAAGGTCGCCAAGCTCGAGACCACGGTGGCGACGTTCGAGGAGCACTTTGAGACGTGCAAGCTCACGCTTGGTGACAAGGAGAAGGCGATTGCGGGACTCCAGTCCTCGAATCGCGTTCTCGAGAGCTTCCGGTCAGTATTGAGCCACCGCATCGACAACTTGGAGAAGCAGAAGGCCCCCATTGAAGGCCACATGACTCAGCTTGAGTCGCATATCAGCGAGATGCAGACGGAGATGGCCGACGAGTTCAAGATGAAGGCCGAGATCCATCAAGATATGGAGGCCAAAGAGGCCAAGGTGCGGCTACTGCTCAACGAGGTCAAGATGCTTCGCCAGAGCTCGCTGAAGAAGGAGTACGCGATGAGCGAGATGACGCGAGAGTTCGCTCGCCTGGTGCAAATCTCCAACCTCAAGGATCTGGCGAGTGCCGTCAAAGATGCGTACCGAGCGTTTGTGATAGGTGAGGCCGTGCACAAGAAGCCGCCGAAGCCTGTCGGGTTGTCTACCCAGGATCCACCAGGTCTGGAGTCCCAGCCTAGCGTTGGCAAGCGGAGCCAGCAAATCGCTGCATCTCCGAAGAAAGTAACGGTTGTGGCTAGTTCGCCAGCAAAAGGGAAGCGTGGAGAGGAGCGTGAGCGCGCGACGACAGCGCCTTCTCCGAATCGGAAGCGCCAAGAGGATAGACAGCAGCGGGAGCAGGAGCCGGCAGCAGCGACTGATGAAGCGCTTGGGTACGACACCAAGCAAGCTGTGAATGAATCGGTCAAGCAAATGGAGTATATGAGCCGCACAATCACCACACTGCGTGCTTCACTGGACAATGCCAACGCCAAGGCGGACCGCATCCGACGTGACTCGGTCGCAGAGGGAAGCCAGCTCATTGAAGAGTGCAACAAGCTGCGCAAGGACAACAAGACGCTGGTGATGAAAATCCGCGACCTGGAGCGCTCTCTGAACGGGCTTGGGAGTACTAGCCAGTCGTCTCCGAGTAGTTCACGACCCATGAGCTTGAGTTTATCGAGCCCTCAGATCCCGACGCGAGCAGCGGAGAGTGAGCCGCTTATGATTGACACGGCGTCTGTCAATAGTGCGTGCAAGCTACTGCCACTTTCGAGTGCCACGTCCAGCAACCGCAAGGGCTCGGCGGGTATGGGGCTACCCTCACCTTCGCCAACTCGCAAGGGCAATCGCAACGCGTTGCCGTTCGCACGCATCGAGATGGAGCGGGACTTGCGGACTGGAAGACACGCGAAAGTGGAGGAGCTGTCGGCAGTCGTGGATCGGCAGAAGCGCGAAATCCATCGACTACAGACGCAGGTGCAGCTCCTGCTGTCCGAGGAGCCGCTAGGTGAGCATGAATATCTCTGTAATTGTGCGTGGATGGCTGCTTGGGACTGATATTGTTGTGCGTTGATCCAGCAGCCCACCCATCGGCTAGAAGCGGCGCTTCTGCGACTGATATGACGCTGAATGTGCCAGTGTCGGCGCGGACCGGCGTACTGCAACCGCTGCCGACCAGCAGACAGCCCCGGTCGCTCCAGCCATCCTTCGTGCTCACCGCCGGGCCGCCACAAGTGCTCAACTCGGACGTGCCGTCCAACCAGGACGCTGTCGAGAGGTAATATACAACAGGTGAGATGCGAGAAGATGAGCCCAACTTGAGTGTTTTCCTCTCCATGATCAAACAGATGGACATTCGAGGTGAGTTGATGAACGTCGGTGGGTGGCTCTGAAAGTCGAGCGGTCCGCATTGTCTGACGTGGTCCACATCGTTGAAACACTGTGCCACATCAGTAAGTAAACTATAAAACCCTTGACAATGGATGAGATATCAGTTCTTTGAAATTTATGAAACCTAGATATCGATACTGACAGGTTATGGACAGAAACGCCGCCATTTCAACGATGTGGGCCACATACTGCCACACCTACCACATAATTCGTACTTATCGGGTGAATTTTACAAAATGTAATCGTCATTGACATAATAATTGGACTACGTATTTTATTTCACGCGTCTTTGTGCATAAATGTGTGGGCCACGCTAGTCACAAGTCGCAGATTTCTACCACCGCGCGAAACAGGTTGTTCAGCCTATTCTAGGGTTTAGTTCAAGTCGGTGTTTTTCTGTGACAAGAGGGGGACGAATACGTGAACAGCTCTGACTCGTTTACGACCAGGTAAAGTTTACACTGCAATGCTCACGCCGGCATGATGACGCGTTGAGCTGCTTTCTGTGGCACGCTGAGCGATCTGTGCGCCGCTCCGTGGTGGGCATGCGAAAAGATTGCGACCGTCCGAGTCCTGTCCAACGATCGGCGGTGTCCTGACGCGTTGTGTCATCTCACGATGATTTCCAGGATCTCCAGCGAAGCTCCGATTGGTGCGGTCCTTGAGCGCCCCTCGGCCCTCTCTCGCGCTCGATTGAGCCTCCGGCAAGTTTCCATATCATTCGCTGCTGAACCTGCTCAGCTGACTTCCACCAACGGGCCAGCGGCGAGTAGTAACGCATCAATCGGGCGTTGTGTGCGGAAGCGGGTTGGCATTTCGCCGGCGGTCGCGGGGCGTTCGATCGGTGGCAGGTGCTGAAGAGATGACGAGCACTTCCAGAAGCGTGGCCTTCGCGTGCGGCTCTTCCGTGCATTGAAGCACCGGCGGCTGAATGATCTGCCCTCCGGCGCCACCTGCAAACTGAACGAGTGAGTGAGCCGCGGTCCGCTCCCGCGCATCCGCCTCTGGCTCCATCTCACCTCCGCGAAAAATCCAACACCTCATCCAATGGATTGTTCCAATGAACACACGCCTCGCAGGGCGAATGGCGGTATCAGGTCGCACGTGGTGGCGTCGAACCATCGAAAGTCGAAAATGATCCAGCAGCGGCAGGTATATATATCCGATAGATGCAACCACCACCCGGCGGTGGTCTCGCTCGTTGGAAGGGGATAAGGCGGTCAAGATCGCGCTTTTTCCCGGGCCCCTGGATCCCGTAGCCGGCGGAAAATAGAGCAACCACAAGGCAACCACTGCATGACGACGAGACCGAGACGCGGAGGCCGTGGCAAGCAGGGGTTGAGGGCCGTCCATAATAGCTGCTTGCATCGCATGTGACACCAACCGCCGATGTATTACGTATTCCTGCGGGTACATACTAAAAATAGCATGTTTGGCAGCCACCCAGGCTGGCTCCCGGCCCAAAAAAGAGCCTCGAGCATCATGAGCCATGCGTGGTGACCTCCTCACCGCATGGGCTCAAGCGCGCGGCATGCGCTGTGCGCAACTGCGAGGCTCCCAAATTTAAAACCTCCGCGTCACGCGCACTGTCCGCCCGCTCGCTGCCTGCTGGGCGTCATCTCTGTCAAGCTCAGAAGCAGCTCGGCGGCAGCTCAGCAATCCGTTCCGAGCCGTGACCATCGGCCGCAGCTCTTCGGCGTCCGTCCACTTTGACCATCGGACGACACCAGCCGGCGCGCTCCAGAGAGAGGTTGAATAAGGCCAGTCTGGGTTCACTCGGCGGCGTGCATCAAGGCGCCGCAGCAAGAGCAAGAGAAGGCGCGCGGCTTTCCTCCTCGGCCTCTCGCGGGCGCGTTTCTCCCTCCGGCCATTCGAGCATTGACCTTGAAGCGCGCACTTGCCCACGGTCTCCTCTAGCGTTAGTGCTTCTCGAAAGACCCATGCGGCAGACCAGCAGCACTCCAACGGCGACCGGCCCGGCCGACGCCATGGACCTCGCCATCCGTGTCAACGTGCGCTACGCGGCGCCGGCCAACTCGCAGATCAAGGACGCGCTGCGCATGTTCAAGAGCGCGCGGTGGGTGCAGTCCATCATCCGGTACATCATCCCGCAGCTCAACAGCGTGTCGCCCGCGTCCGTGCGCGCCATCGAGACGCTCAAGCAGCAGCTCGTGGCCGCCGAGCACGGCACCAGCTGCGTCGTGTGCATGGAGGCGCTGGACACGCCGTGCGCGCAGCTGCCGTGCCGTCACCAGTTCCACGTGCAGTGCATCGAGCCGTGGCTCAAGATGCACAGCACATGCCCCACGTGCCGCGACCAGCTCCCCACGGACGCCTTCTCCAACTACAGCGTCTACGCCATCAACACAACCATCATCCTACAGCAGGCGCAGGCGCAGATGCCGCCCGCCGAGCTGCTCGAGCTCTCGGCGAGCAACCAGATCATCCGCGCGGTGGTGAACGCCCGCGTGCGGAGGAACACGCCGGCAGCAGCGACGGCGGAGGCGCTCTCGAGCGGCAGCCTGCCGTCCATGTCGATGGGCAGCATCGCGCCGTCGGCGTTCCGGATCCCGTCTCCCTCGTCCTCGGCATCCGCAGCGACAGCCATCCCGATCGACATGCCCCTGCTCCAGATGAACGCGCCAGTGATGAATGCCAGCCTGCTCCAACAAGGTGCCAACCTCTCGGCGGCCCTGCCGCCGTGCATCTCGGAGCCGATCGTGCCCGTGCTGCACCGCAACGCCTCTCGGCGGCGACTGCGGCGCGAGATCAGCGCTGACGGGACGGGTGACGAGGACGAGATTCACCAACTGGACAAGCGGAGACGGCTCGAAACGGTGGCGGAGGAGGCAGCGCAGAGGTCTGGCGCCGAGCGAGAGGCAACCGGCAGCCGGCGAGTCCTGCGCCGCCGGTAGAGCGCACACGTGATCTCCAGTCTTTTTGAAAGGAGTATCAAGTAGTATCGAGACAACTAACCTATTGACGACACGCTATTTATTGGAGACGGAAGACGCGGGCCACCCTCTTCTTGTCCTGCAATACTGCGATCAGTGTCTGCCATGCACTCACAGCGGCCGCTCCAACTACCGTGACAGCAGCTGCGGCGTCAGCAGCGAGCGCATCGACAGCACACGCACGAGCTCGAACAAGTCGAGCGTCGACTCGGCGTCAACGGCTGGCGGGTGGCTGAGGATCCACTCCACGATCGCGTTGAATGGCGCCACGAGCCGCGTGGCCGACTCCGGCAGCCTCGTCGGGTGGCGATTCCGGTCCTGGAAGTGGCTTGCGATGAACAGCACCACGCACACCACATGCAGCAGCATGACATATCGGTCGTCCTCTCCACGCGCCTCCATCGTCAGCTCCGAGTCGTTGACGAGGCGTGAGCCACTCGCGCACGCAACGGGAAGCAGGAATGCCAGCGATCGGAACCACTCGACGGCATTCGGGAGGCCCGCCGAGCTCGCCTCAGTGCCATCTCCTCCACGAACCAGAATGAGGTTGATCAAGACGCCGAGGCAGAGCGTCATGGTCGAGATGCCGCCGAATTCGGACGCCCCATCCGCGATCTCGGCGCACAGCGTGCAGGTGAACCGCATGAGACGGCGCAGCACCTCTCCGTCCTCCGAGAGGGCGGCCGCTCCCTCCGGTAGCGCACTGATCTGCAGCAATCCGGGCAGGAGGAAATGCAGCTGGTCGACGTTTTGGTCTTGTCCGTCCGTACCATTCACCCTCTTGATCATGCCAGCGAGCGCGTCCACCTCATCATCCGAGTCTAGCTCATCATCCGAGTCCACCTCGTCTTGGTTGCCACCAGTTGCCTCAGCTTCCTCAGCACCCGCCGTTGTTGACAGCGGCGTGTAACAGATCATAAACGGAAGCACCTTGATCACCACGTCAACACTGGTATCAGAGTCCTCTGCGATCCACGCGCCAATGACACGGACGCTAGCGCAAATGACGGCATCAAGCTTGAGCACCGACGGGTCCTGCGCCTCCTTCAGCCCGCGGTACCGATGTGTCTGTGTGTACTCGCTCGCGAGTGTCATAAACTCGAGCACCACGGCGAACGTGTCGGCGAACGTGTTCTTCATCTGGAGGAGCGCCTCATACGGGAGCACCAGGCTATCGACATCGCTCGAGACAAGGCCGGAGATCACTTGCTCCACCACTCCATAACACACGGGCAGGACTTGCAGTGCCCGCTCAATCTCGCGGCCGCGGCGCTTGACCTCGCCATCCTCCTCGATCTTTGCCTCCTCCATCTGAACAAGCGCCAGTTCCACTTCGTCCAGGATCAGCTTGATCTGTAGGGACATCAGTGTAAGTTCAAGCTCGAAATTTTCAGAGAATGGCCTTCCAACTCCGCACGCACCTCGATGGAGACGAGTTTCAGCAGGAACAGCACGAACTTGCCACCCGAGACCTCCTCTGGCGGCGCCTGGCTGCGGAGCGTCGTCCCCGGGACCATCCAGGACGTTCCGGCTTGCTGCATGAGCTGGTTCACGAGTCGCAAGCACTCGTCGCGCTCTTGATGCGGCCACTTGGAGCGCAGGAAGTGGAGGACACCGGATCGGATGTCTGACAGGCATTGGGACGTCAAGAGCTCCGCTGGGGCCTCGTTCGCCTCCACGAGCCTCATATAGTCGTTCAGGATGCCTAGGATCCGAAGTGAGGCCGCGCCGCCGACCTTGCCGAAGCGGGAGCACATGAAGTCGAAGTCATAGTTGTGGACACGCTTCCAGAAGCTCGGATTCGTGGACAGCTGGCCCACAACCGTCCACGCCTTCGCCTCCAGCGTTGTGCCAGCCGCATCCGAGTCGTCTTCAGACTTGGTTTCCTCCGCCTTCACCACCGTTTGACCCCGCGAGAGCGTCTTGAGTGCCCCAAACAGCCGGCCGATCACCGCCTCGTGAAGGAACGTCTGACAAACCAAGGACACCATGAGCAAACAGCAAACAATACAGCGGAGCACATGCGCACACACTCTGTTCCCCTTCTCCGATGCCACGAGCCCGCTCAGCGCGCGCACGCAGTCCTCGAGGCTGTCGCGGGGGCACCCCGAGGCGCCGAGTTGCTCCACGAGGAACCGCACGAGGTTGTCCTGCGCGAACTCGTCGGCAACCTCCGGGTCGCAGCAGAAACTACGGCAAGGGCAAGTCCCCGTTCGTGATCGCCCAAGTGTCCAGTCCGAGGCGGCGCGACGCACCTGGCGATGAGGTTGAGCCCGAGCGTCTGGAAGGACGAGAGCCCATCCGCCTGGTCGCTACCTGCAGCATCCACTGTCAGCCTCCCTCGACCTTGAGGAGACCAACGCTAGGGCCGCACGGCCGCACCTTTGGTGTGCAGCAGGCGCAGGAAGAAGTCGCGGCCGACCGTGGCCAGCACCTGTCGCCGCACCTGCGCGAGCCGCTCCGGGGACAGGTCGTTGAGCTTGGCGACCATGAGCAGCCCCGCGAACTTGTGCTCGTCCGTCGCGCCCTCCAGCACGCGCATGCATTGCGCCACACGCTCGTCCGGGCCCTCGGCGGCGGCAGCCGGCATCATCTCGCTGCTTCTGGTCTGGTTGTATCGGTTGTATCGGCTGGAAACAATGGCTGAGGAGCTCAACATCAGTCATTCAAACGGGGTGGTTCCACGATAATGACATTGCTCTGAGGTGTCCACTTCAAGCTTGGCGCGGGGGGGGGCGACAACTTGCTACTACATGAAGTCCTCTTCGTAGGCGTTGACGCTGCTGAGGTCGGCGCTGGCCTCAATCTTGTCGGCCGCTTGGATGTTGTCGCGCGTCATGAGCGTCCTGAGGAGCAGTGCAGCGTCAGACATGCGATGTAGCAGCACAGCCAAGTGACGAGAAGTACACGCACGCGTAGCTGCGCATCTCCTTCTGCTGCTTGCGCTCCTCGCGGGCCTTGCGCTCGGTGGCTTCGAACTGCTGGCGCTGCTTTTTCCGCTCTGCCTTGTACAGGCGCTCGCGCTTCAGCTGCTCATCTATGGTTCCCAACAGTGCCAAGTCAGTCCCGGTCGCATCAAGCACGCAGCGAGTCGACGGGGTGATTTGACCTTCCAGATCAGGGTAAGACTCTGTCTTGGTGCGGTTGAGCGCCTTCAAGATGTCCTTGTTCTTTTCACTGACGACGTATGTCCGGACCTGGAGCCGCATCCACGGCAATAGGGAGTGAGTGACCGCGTTGAGGGCCTGGACGACAGCTCTGCATTGCTCGTACCCTCTCCGGGTGGTTGAAGCCGACTTGGCCAACCTCCATGGACGCCGTCTTCTTCAGGTTACGCCACTTGGTGTAGACCTGCAATGGATACTAGTGAGCAGATATGCGCACTCTGTCGAGGCGGGAGCGCTGCGCTGACGCACCACGGCGACGCTCTTCTTCTTGGACCCTTCAATCGAGTTCTCCTGCGATCATGCCTTGCTGTTACTCGACTCTGCTTGATCCAAACACGGCAGCGAGGGGACTGCTCACCTTGACGAGCTGCGCACACTCTTCCAGGCACGCATCCGAGATGTCCTCGAACTTGGACTTGCCCTGCCATATCCCGTATCACCACCCATCGACGGACCAAACTTTAGCGCTTGATGATATCAGCACCGGAGAATGAGAGCCAAGCGATTC
>JAADYH010000537.1:0-18831 GCA_023338125.1 Phytopythium aichiense | reverse complement strand
GTGTTTTGGACGCTGCCGATCGAGATCGCGTACTACTTCATCATCCCAGTGTTCGTTGCGGCCGTGATCGCGCTGCGCCGCCACTGGTGGGTGCTCGTTCTCCCGCTGTATGCATGGGTGATCCACGAAGGCATTCACACGTATCGCACGCACCACCAGCCGTTGAGGCCGCACCTCTCGACGTTCGTGGCGGGATCGCTCGCCGCGGTCGTGTACTCCAAGGCGGACCAGTGGATCAAGACCAGCGCCTTCGAGTTCTCGAGGTGGCACCGACTGGTGGTCCGACTGGTCGAACTCGGCATCCTCGGCCTATTCTTGAGCAGTTCATTCCATGGTCTGCTCTTTCACTGGGTCGTCGCGAACCCGTACGGCAAGATTGAAGGCTCTTCGTTCGTGAGCGTGCCTGTCTCGGCTCTCATCGTGATCGAGATGCTGCTGCCGTCGGCGCTCGCGCGCTTCCTTGAGTGGAACTTCCTGTGCTACGCGGGCAAGATCAGCTTCTCCATCTACCTGCTGCATCCGTTCGTGGTCCACAGCCTCACCGTCACGGACCAGCCGGACAAGTACGATCGGTTCTTCCTCAACTTCGGCGGCTCCATGCTGCTAGCGACGGCCACCTACTGGGCAGTCGAGTACCCATCACAGCTCATCGCCCAGCGCGTGAGCAAGCTGCTCGCCCGCGTCGGCACGCAGGCGACCGCCGCGGTCTCCTTGGTGCCACCTCGAGTTTAGCCGCCGCCTTGTGGAGACGACCATCATCGATTGTCCGCCACGCTTTTTCATATGACATTTAGGTATCCGAATTATCCGATTTCATCCACAATTTCACAATGTGTGCGCCGCCATTTGCAGTATTGACCACCACGCTGAGTCCACCGCGGTGTCCTGCTTCGCAAGTTATCAGGATGCCCGGAGCAGAGACAACAAATTCCGTCCCATCCGATGGCAACCTTCGACGGCGCGAGTGAGGCCGTGTCGCCAGCGCCGGGGCTTGGGGCTTGGAGTGTCGGTTGGAAGAAGAGGAGCTCGGCCCCGAACTGCACCGGTCAGCTTCCATCCGCCATCAATCCAGTCACTGCTTGCCTGAATGCGCTGTCTGAACAACAGCACCTCCACTCCGTTACCGGTTGCCCGCTCGCCCCTGGGCGTTTCGGTCGACGGGGGCAGTGCGCTATCAGTTTGGCGTGTCTTCGGCGGCGGCTCCGACGGCTCCAGCGGGCTCGTGCTGCTGGCAAATGATGCATCTGGGTCGCCGGTTCGCTGTCGGTTTTGGACGGCCCTTGGTGACGCCACTTGGTCAGGATAGACCGGGTTGTCGTCGGTCTATCCTGACCAAGTGGCTGGCGTCACAAGTGCCCATCAAGTTGAAGGGCACTCGATGCCACTGATGCTTCAACAGTGCGCGGGCCTTCTTTTGGAGGGCAGCACGGTAATTCGCCGCGCTAATCCGTTGCGTAAAACGCCGGTCTCGCGCGCTAATCCGGACCTTCCCCATTCCCCTGGGAAACGCGTCAGCAACCGGCACTTTGGCCCCAGTGCGAGAAGGAAGGAGCGTCTCCGCGGCGGCGATGAACTTCCTCAAGTCGCTGGGCAGCAGCCTCGTGGGCGCCAGCGCCATGGGCGGGCTGCCCTTCAGCATGGACACGCCGTCCTTCGACGGCAACGTGGCGGGCGCGGGCGGCGCGCCGGGCGAGAGCGTCGTCTTCGAGGGGCTGCCCGACTTCGTGCTGCACACGGGCCGCAGCAAGGCGGACGCGGCGCTGGCCGTGTCCATCTTCAAGTCGCGCCAGCCGGCCGCGCAGCTGTCGCAGAACGCGCTGCGGCGCGTTAAGACGCTGCGCCACCCGAACGTCCTGGCCTTCCTGGACGGCGCCGAGCTGCCCAACGGCGGGCCCGTGCTCTTCGTCACGGAGCGCGTCATGCCGCTCTCCGAGTACCTCACGGCGCTGCGCATGGAATACGGCGACGGCAGCGACGAGTTCCAGATGAGCGTAGCCTGGGGCCTGCGCAGCGTGCTGCAGGCGCTGCACTTCATCAACGTCGACTGCAAGCTGCTGCACGGCCGCGTCACCCCGCAGAGCATCTTCGTCACCAAGGGCGGCGACTGGAAGCTCGGCGGCTTCGAGCTCACGGGCGAGATGACGGCTGACGGGCCCTCCTACATCTACACGGCGTTCGAGCAGTACTCGGACGCCAACTACAAGGCTCCAGGTGCGCAAGGCAGGCTCTCGCACCCGTTGGTATCCCCGTGAGACTGACCGAACGCTGCGCATGCGACCTCGCAGAGTGCCAGCGCCGCGAGTGGAAGGCCATGGCGACGGGCCCGGTCTACGCGCCCGACATCTACGGCTTCGCCTGCCTAATGTACTACGTCTTCAACGGACAGATGAGCGCGACGGACCTGGCGTCGGCCACCAACATCCCGCCCGCCATCCGCACGCACTACCGGAAGGCGATCGACCCTCAGCCGGCGCGCCGCCCGAGCCCGCAGAAGATACTGGGCTCGAGCTACTTCGACACGCCGTTCATCAAGCGGATGGAGTTCCTGGAGAACCTGGCCGTCAAGACGCCAGAGGAGAAGGTCGAGTACTACAAGGAGCTGTGCGCAAACCTCAACACTCTCCCGCGCTCCTTCGGTGTGCACAAGGTGCTGCCCGCGCTCAAGGCCGTTGTGGAGTTTGGCGCCGCCACGGGTGGGAAGAACGGGCCCGTGCGACTCGACCCGTCCGCAAGCCACATGCTGCCGGCCATGGTGCAGATCGGAGGATCGCTCTCGCCCGAAGAGTTCAAGGAGCAGGTGCTGCCAATCATCGTCAAGCTGTTCAGTTGCAACGACCGGGCGGTGCGCGTGCAGCTGCTGCAGATGATGGAGAAGTTCACGGTGCACTTCGACGCCAAGCTCGTCAACAGCTCGGTCATCTTCGACAACATCTGCAGCGGGTTCACCGACTCGGCGCCCGTGCTGCGCGAGCTCACAGTCAAGTCGATGCTCCACGTCGCTGACAAGCTCTCGGACAGCAACCTGAACAACCGCGTGATGAAGTATTTCGCCAAGTTGCAGGTAAACTGCCGCGTTTGGCTGGTTGGGCGAGTCCGGGTCTGCGGTTAGAACTCACTCATTGTCTGTTGTCGCTATGCAGTCGGACCCGGAGCCAGCCATTCGCACCAACACTACGATTTGCTTGGGGAAGATCGCCGGCAAGCTGAACGCGGCCACGAGGCCAAAGGTGTTGTTCCCCGCGTTCTCCCGAGCCTTGCGCGACCCCTTCCCTCATGCCCGTCTGGCGGGTCTGCGCTCTTTGACTGCGTGCGAGGTGCGTCACACAGTGTCAACAGTATCTGTCGGAGCCAATGACTGACGATTCTTGTGGCGTCTCAAACACCACCAGGAGTACTTTTCGGTCCAGGGAATGGCCGGAAGCATTATCCCCGCCATCTCGCCCCTTCTGCTTGACGTGTCCATCTCAGTTCGCGAGCAGGCGTCGGTCTCGATGAGCATCTTCATGAAGAGAGTCACGGACGAGGCTGCCGAAATGAAGATCCGCGAAGAAGCGCAGGCCAGAGAGCAGGAGCTGAAGCGAGAGGCCGGCGGCGAAGTCGAGCACGCTGGCGACACGACCGCTGCGACTGCAGCAGCTCCAGCCACGACTTCCCATTCGAGCGGTGGATACGCATCCTCGCTAACCGCGTGGGCGACGTCTGCGGTTGCATCCAATGTGGGGAAGATCGTCGGCGGCGGGTCGTCGTCTTCGTCGTCAGCTTCCATCGCGAACGCTCCCGCCGCCAGGACGACACCGCCGCCCTCATCGAGTGGCCCTGGGCTCTCGACTAACGGTGGATTCCAGAGCAGTGGAAGCGGGTTTGGCGCATCGAGTCGGACGTCCTCAAGCAGTGGATTCGCGAACTTCGCAGCGAACGACGACTTTGCGGCGGCCGAGGACGAGTGGGGCAACGACGACGACCTGGATGGCCTTGCAAGCCCGAAGCAGCCAACTTCGTCGTCGTTCTCGACGTCTGGTGGGTCGCTGTCCGTGAACCGTTCGGGGGCGTCGTCCTCTAGCGGATCGCTTTCCGTGAGCCGGTCTGGGGCGGCGTCTTCGTTCTCGTCGTCGTCGGGGATGAAGCTCAGTGTGTCCCGAGCTGCTCCGTCGTCCGTCGCCGCGACATCCGCGAGCTTGGACCTGAATGCAACGAGCAACGAGTGGGGCGACGACAGCTGGGGCAACGACGACGACGATCTGGACTTTAGCGCATCAACCGCCCCGACCAAGGCGAGCAGCTACTCGACTGGGGCAGCGGGCTTTGGAGGCACTTCCGCTGTCTCGGGCATCGGTGGACTGCGCGTTCCTGCTGTGTCATCGTCATTGTCGCTCTCGTCCTCCACTGCTAGCTCCGCCAGCACGACCAGTGCCACCGCCCACCCGCCGCGCAAGACACTGGCCGAGCGGCGCGCAGAGGCGAAGGCCAAGCGCGAGCCGCTGGGGGCGATGAAGCTCGAGGCGCCGGCGGCGGCCAAGAAGAAGGGCGACGAGTGGGACAACTGGGACTTCTGAGCGCCGCCACTAGCGGAGGTGCTGCTGTTCGGACTGTAAGTCTCGGAGTGCAATAGATGCCATCGTTCGAGCGAGTGGTCTGTCATGGCTGCCTGTTGTCCGTCTCCGACCCTAACGGTCTATACGAGCGCACCTGTGGATCGGCGTCGCCTACTTGGTCTTGTCCGTCTCGGGCGGCGTGAACTTGGAGATCTTGAAGAGGAAGATGTTGAGGTAGTCGCAGATGTCCTTAACCACGTTGGACACGAAGTGCAGGTAGACGCCGAAGATGAAGAGCACGTAGAGCGCCGAGGCGACCATCGGGTTGACCGCCGACTTGTCCATGAGCCCGACCCTGGCGCCGTAGGCGTTCAGGATGACGAGTCCGAAGGGGATGATGACGCGCAGCTGCGGTGTGAAGGGGATCTTGCACATGTGGCTGACGATCATGCGCGTGGAGAAGAAGACGTAGCCGATGCCGATGGGGAAGAGGAAGAGCACGGGGTAGTGCGCGTAGTTGTCGGCATCCGGGCCCATGATCCAGAGCGAGCCGAGCACGAGCAGGATGCCGATGGGCACGAGCTGCACCATCGCCAGAGCCTTGGACACGTGCTTGTTGCCGAGCTCGTCGCTCGGGATCGGCGGGCCCGTGAGCACGTTGCTGACGTTGCCGAAGGCGAGCACGACGTTGCTGGCCACGAGCACGCCGACGAGCGCCTTCCATAGCGGGAAGGCGACGGGCACGAGCGGCGTCTGCAGCAGCCAGAAGTCGGCGCCGAAGGCGGCGGCCAGCAGGTGGAAGGCCACGAGCGACAGCTGGCCCTCCGTCACGCCGTAGAAGTCGTTGCCGCAGCTCATGACGCCCGTGTGGTACTCCTCCCACTGCGCCAGGTAGAAGGTGACGCACACGGATGAGAGCACGATGTACGAGCCGAGGCCGGCGCCCGAGCGGCACGTGGCCGCGGCGCTCAGCAGGTTGAAGACGGTGCACAGCGCGTCGCAGCCGTGGTCGAAGAGCTGGCCCAGCGGCGAGGACGCGCCCGTGCGGCGCGCCTGCTTGCCGTCCAGCGCGTCCATGGTCTGGTAGAAGAAGAGTCCGGCCGCCGAGAGCAGGTAGACCCACGTGGGGCACGGCTCGTCCAGGTGCGGCGCGAAGTACAGCTGCACCAGCGTGGTGGCGATCATCATGGCGGTGCCCAGCATGGTCACCAGGTTGGGCGCCATCCACATAGGCAGGAACCGCACGGCCCATGTCCAGTAGTGGTTGAGCACATTGTCCAGGATCGTGTAGGACCCGCTGCCGTTGGCGCAGAAGCACAGCGCGTCAGAGCCGGCCGCCATCCACATACAGAGTGAGTGAAGGACCACTCACGCCTTGTACTTGTAGGCCGCGATGCCCTCGAGCGCCGCCTTGCTCAGCATCGTCCGCTTCCGCTTCCGCTCCGCCGCTTGTTCCCCCGCGAGAGGATTCGAGAGTGGCCAGCCGGCGCGCAGCCACCAAAGGACGTCACTGACGCGAGAGAGTGACTGGAACACGCACTTGGAGGGTGACGTGCCGCTCAACACATACTGGGGGCGAGTCAAATCTGGGCGGTCAACTCCAAAGTGTCCCAATGTTCTCCGGTGAGAAGCATATCGGCAGAGACACGCATGGTCATCTCATTCGCTGCTTGGGCGGCACCCCCACCGCCACCCACATCGCACTGCATGTTGAAGTTCTGCATTCGGATCGAAGCCTCTGTGAATCGTTGGCGGTCGCTCTGCCCTACAGCATCCAGCGGTCGTCGCCTTCGTCCTCGTCTTGGCCCCCCACGTCGTCGCCTCCTGCCTCGTCGTCGGTCTCCGCCGGGCGCTGCGCCACGAGCGACTCGCGGATGGCGGCCCCGAGCTCGACCAGGCCCTGGTTCGTCTGGGAGGACACCAGCAAGTGCGGGACGCCCGGGAGTCTGCAGCAGGGCGGGCGGGTGTTAGGGAAGAACGGCAGAGGCATCTCAAGCGAATGCGGACTGGACGCACCGACTGTGGATCGACTCGATGTCCGCTGACGGCTGATCGACCTTGGAGACGATGTCGAGCCACTGGCAGTCGCGCCGTGCCCGAGTAACGCGCTCATGCAGTTCCGCGCGCAGCGAGAGCTGGTCCAGCACCGACGTGCCCGACATGCCCGTCGGGTCGAACACGAACCCGACTGACTGTTCCCAGCAATGTCAACAGATCGTCCGAGTCATGCACCACTAGACAAAGACAACAAGAGCAACATGTGCGACCACGACACCCACCGCCTGGGTCTTCTCCATCATGGACAGCGCCAGCTTCTCGATGGCGTTGCGGTGCGCGTCCGGGCGGTACAATAGGCCAGGTGTGTCCGCGATCTGAGCGTGCAGTTCGCGCGATAACAGCAATTGAGAACCTGACAGCGGATTGCTTGGGACCAGAGAACTGCTCTCACCTGGTAGGTGATGCCCTCCACGTAAATGTGGCCCATGGTGATGCCGCGCGTCGTGAACGGGTAATTGGCCACCTGCAGACTCAACAAGACATCGGTCAACACGCGAGCGTCACCGAAGCAGTGACGTGAGCCTCTCACCTCGGGCGACGCAGTTGACAGGGCTCGAACGAGCGACGACTTGCCTGCGCCACCAACACCAGTGAGGAATGACCACCAACACCTCGAGGCACCTCACGCTCAGCACGCACCGACGTTCGGCGCGCCAACAAACGCGAAGATGGGCTTCTCCAGGTCGACGTGAGGCAGTCCGCGCAGCACCTGCGTCGTCCCCCCATAGTCATACTCAGCGCTTGGGGATGGATCGGCATCACAGTCGGCCCTCGCTCCAACCTTGACCATGTCGGTGGTCTCGCGCAGCGCCTCCGCGTGGTCCTCCACAATCTGCTGCAGCTCCTGCGGCTCGCCACACAGTAAACAATAAGCAACGCAGGTCCGCGCCAGCTTGAACCCGCCCAAGTCACCTCGACGCAACGCAGGCCGCAGTCGACCGCCTCCTGCTTGGTGCGCGCGTCCTGCAGCTCGCGCTCGTGCCGCTTGCCAGCGTTGTGCAGCGCCGCGTACACGCGTCTCAGCCGCTGCACGTGCGCCTCGTACACGCCCTCGCCCAGCGTCAGCAGCACCACGTCCTGCGCCACGGCACCGGCGTCAGCACCAGCACATGGCGTCCCGGTTCGTACACAAGACGCCCACGCACCCGCTCGAAGGGCTGCAGCTGGCGCAGCGCCGGGAACTGCAGCGAGGCCTTGCGCGTGACGGCCGAGAGCTTGCCCAGCTGCAGGTTGATGAGCCGCGACGTCTGGTTGCGCGCGCGCTTGACCGGGTCGACGATGCGGCCGCTCTCGCGCACGCTGGCGCGCCAGAACTTCATCTCCTGGATCTCCGGCGCCGTGTGCACATACGGGAGCCTGTTGGACGTCAGTCGCCGCCCGCGTTGACCCTCTAGGCGCCGCGTACGCACCGCTGCAACGCCCCATGCGCCACCGCCTTGACCCTCGTCGACGCCATCCTTTTCAACTCTGAACTCACTTGTGTCCAAGACTGATCGGAATCAAATAAGAGAGGCGGAAGGGTAATGTGCACCAGTGTACTATAAAGTTAGACGGACCAACGAGTCCTTCTCCCCCGCGAGAGCGACTAGTCACTAGGGCACTTCAACCAGTTCCACCCAAGGACGCACTTGCTCGGCTACTGGCACTTGGCACTAGGCGTAGCGGCGCATGTCGTTCACGTAGCGGATGCTGAGGAAGATCTTGGCACCCGACTCGCAGTCGCGCAGCTCGATCTCCACGGGTCTCGGCGGGAACGTCTCGCCCGTCTCCACGGGCTGCGACAGCAGCAGCCCCGCGTCGTCCTCATAGTCGTCAAAGTCGTCCTCGTCCTCGTCCGCCAGGTCACCGGCCGACAGCGAGCTGCCAGTCTTCGGCCGACTGAGCCGCTGCCGCCACGAGTCGTCGCGCACCGCGATCGAGTGCCCGCTGCTCTGCGCCAGCTCGCTGAGGATGCTGCCCCGGACGCGCTTCCGCCGCTTCAATCGCAGCTTGGCGTTCGTGTCCGCCAGCAGCTTGGCCGGCACCGCGTCAAACTCGCGGTAGATATCCTCCAGCGAGAAGCGCACGAAGCCCAGACGCTTCTTGGGCAGCGGCTTGCGCTTGTGATACACGTCCACCTCGATGAACGTGTCCGGTGACGAAATGCTGATGAGCCACGACTCGTTGAACTTGGGCGAGCCCGTACGGTGCTTCGTCGTCGACTTGAACTCCTCCAGGTCCTGCGCGGGGCTGCCAGCCGGCTGCGTGTACGTCCGCACCACCACCTTCGGGTTCGAGTTCTCCGGAAGCCCTTCGATGCGCACGCAGTGCACCTCCACTTCCGTGATGATGTTCGAGTCGGTCAGCTGCTTCAGCGGGTTGCCCGTCAGGTTTCGAGCCGGCCGACGCGTTCCCTCGAAATGTTTCTCGTCGAGCAAATGTGTCGTGTTGTGCACCGACTGCGACAGCTTCTCCACCGCGCCAAGCGTGCCAACGACGGGAGACGCAACCAGCTGCATCGTACCCCGCCCAACGCCTCTCGCGAAGCCCATCACGCCATCGCGCTTTGCCCCGCGGATCGGCTCCTTCACAAACCCAACGACTCCGAATGCCAAACTCTTGCTGAACACCGCTCCGCCTTGGACGATGCCCTCCGGCACATGGCGAGGCTGATTCGGGTTCTCCTGGCTCTGGAAGTGGACAGCTTTCTTGACGACATCGCCCAGTCCGTTTGAGACCTTGCTGATCGACAACAGCGGCGCGCCGAAGACGGTCTGCACGACAGTTAGCGCGCTCTCGCCCTTGCGCCGGCTCTTGCCGCGTACGTCGCGCTTCAATTGACGAGCGGCCAGCGCGAACCCGTCGACAATGTCCGTCGCGAGACCGATCGGGTCGCCGAGCATCTCAACACTACCCACGATCTTGTACCACTGGCCAACGACCGAGTACACAATCTTGAGCACGACGTCGTAGATCAAGTCGTACTCGTAGAAGAAGCGGTTGGTGTACGTGATCTCGCCAAAGCTGAATTGGGGTGTCACGTGGGCAATGCCGCCCACGATACTGCCCAGCGTGGGGCCGAGGAAGGCCGAGATCCCCTCGCCCTTGTCTTCTTGCACCGAGTCGAACACCAAGTCGAACTCGAACTCGCTCATGCGCCACTTCTTGAAATACAGCAGCATGCCGGCCGACGCGGCAGGATCAGGCGTGGGCAACTCCGCAGCCAGCATCTTGGTCTTCATGTCGATGCCCTGCTGCATGACCGTGTCGTCGTCGCTTGGGGGAATGAACTGGAACAACAGGTTGCCGAGTCCAATCACGTACTCCAGGTTCATCTTGACAGCAAGCGAGTGCAGCTGCAAGTCGAACTCGTTCACCAGCGTGATGCCAGTCTGGGGCGAAGAGTCGATACTCAGGCGCATGAACGGCCGCTCGCCATCTTCAGGGAGCCATCCTTCGCGCTTGTCGCTGTTGAATCCGCTATCCGTTGGCGCCATCACGACAGGATACGCCGACTGCGCCGTCATGTCGTCGAGTTGAACGTGGTGGACTGAGAACACGCATGTGCGCGAGCCTTGGGCGGACGAGAAACGAATGTTCTCCATCGTGATGTTCAGGATTTCCTGCGGCTCGCTATCCACCAACGTGATGCCAACTCCGTGCATCACCACGTCGATCAGGACGTTCGTCAGCCAATCGCTCAAGAACGCGCGCTGACGGACATCCGCAAAGCACTTGGTATCGCCGAGCGCAAACACGCGAGTCGGACCATCGATATACACCTCTGCGTGCACATTCGTCGGCGTGAGGCCGCTCACTTCGCCAATCTGCATGAAATCGACCACGGTCGGCACCTTCCACATCATAGGCGTCACCTTCAGCCGCAAATCCGCCTTCGGGTCATCCCACGCGTACGAGTGCGACTCCAAGGGGCCGATGGTGATCTCCTCGACGCCCTTCATGCCATACTGCACATAGCGGAACGAATGCTTCGTCGATCGGTTCTCGATCCGGTACCGCGGAGTTGACGAAATGTCTTTCACTTCAGCGTAGACAATCTCTTCGAGCGCCTGGACAGAAACGCTGTAGACAGGCCCGTCTCCCAGATGGTCGCGAGTCCACACATCCGTGTCTTCTGCCAGGTTGCTTGTCACGTTGGGCTCGCTGAGTTGGCTTGACACCTTGAACAGCGGGATTGTGGGGCTCCACTCGCCGACTGTCTTGACCGTTTCGTCGCGAACAATGTCACGCAGGCGAATACCATCGACGTACTTCTCCGAGCCAGTCAAGCGGTACACGATGACAGACTCGTCATGCTTCAGCGTGCAGTTTGCGCTGTCTTCGATGCGGCTCTTGCTGCGATAACCCTTCTTGTCCAGCAGCAGCGGCGTCACTTGGAAAGGACGAGGCACGCGGCTCACAATGACGTAGCGCGGCGAAATGACCAAAATCTTGGATCGGAAGAACTGTCCTGGCGCGGCTCGGACCTCAAACGACAGCACAAACGATGAGTCTCCGCTGCCTTGCCGAAGTTCACCCTTTGTGCCAACGCTCGCCATGTCTTGCACCTCTGTCCAGCCAAGCTTTTCAAAGTTCGGCAGGTACTTCTTGTGCTTTGTCGTCCGCGGCAACTCAGCTTCAAAAGTGCTCGGCGTCTCCTGATACGGCTTCACACTGATGAGCGCCTTGTCCAGGGGAGCCACCGCCATGATCGGGACATCGCGCGAGAACGGGAAGTACGTTCGGTGCTCCTCGACAGAGCACATGTACCCCTTCGGCACCTTGAACCGGAGGTCGAGACCGCTGCGGTTCTGGATCCAGTACGGCGCGTACAGCACCACGGTGCGGGCAGCATTGGCTTCCCACTTCGGCTGCACGATGCATCCGGGTCCATCATTGAAGCGCAGCTCAAACGCCTCCGTGCTGAACGCGTCCCGGTCGTGGTCTAGATGAACAGTGAACGGCGCACTCCAAACTGGGCACCGGTCCGATTCACTCGCACACAGCCGGATCTTCATGAGAGCGGGTCGAGAGAGGTCGAGTCCAAAGACTTGAATGGACTTGCCGCTCTCCACAAGCATCTTGCGCGAGTTGACCTCGTTAACGAACTCGAAGTAGTCGACGTCACAGGCTGGGGTCTTCGGCGTCTTCGATTTCTTCGAGGACGGCGTGCTAGGAATGCCTCGGAACTCACCCTTGTTGTCCAACGTGTCGCGCGGACAGTCATCCGCCTGCACGATTGCGTACTCGATGGCGCACGGCAGCACGTTGTTTAGAATAAGCTGCGGCTGAATCATCAGCGACCACGTTCCCAGTGCCGGGTTGTTGACCGAGATCGTCTCGACAACTGTAGTGGGCTGATTGTCGATCAAACTGGTCGAAGGGTAGACAACCTCCGATCCCGGCGAAGCGCGACTCGAGACATCTGGCAGCATCACATCCGAGCCCAGTTTCTCTTCGACCGTCTTGGACGTCGACATGGAGCTCTTCACGTCGCCTCGTTGAACCTTTTGCGCCTCAAGCTGCTCATAGTGCGTCCACGTCTTGTACAGGCGCTGCTCCGCAACTGAAAGCGGCAAGAAGTTGCTCCAGTCCTTTTCTCCGATCTGGCGAATGGCGAAGGACCCAGCGTCGACGAGGTCCAGCGGGATGCAGATCGAACCGTTTGCTGGTAGCACAAAGAAGTTTTCACCGCTTGGCTGAGGCGGATTCTGCCACGCCACATCTCCGTTGCTGTCCACGAGTAGACACTCCGTGATCTTCGCAGTGCCGTTGCGGATGAACTCGGCCCCCGACACCTTCACTTGCAGGCCGTACGACCCATCGACAAAAATGTTGACGGCGACCAGAACAGGCAAGTACTTGCGCAGGCACTCCGCGTAGTACGAGTCGATCCACTCGTAAAACGGGTCCATCTCCTTCACGCGGCGCAAGCATGCGTACGCTCGATGGAGCTCGCGGCGCGTGGGCGTCTCGATCTTCGTCAAAAGCCCAATGCCTTCTTCGTACAAAGCAGCGATGGACTTCTCCGCTTCCACGTCTTCGAAAAGAGGGACAAGCTCGTACACTTGCGTTTGCCCGATTGACGAGAGCGGAATGTTGTCGACCAATTCAAACCCATCAATGTCCAAGCTGATAAACCGGTCGACAGTGGCGCGTGACTTGGTGATAGCAATCTTGAACTCATCCCACGACACGAGACCCGAGTTGTCCGTGTCCGCGAGCGCAATGAAGTCGTCCACCATCCGATCAAGGTCCTGCTCGCTCTGAGTCGCGCTGTCGCTTCGTCTGTACAGCGAAGACCCGCGGCTTCGTTGCTGCCGCTCTTCCTCCGCGTACACCTCACGCAGCACGGTGCGGACCTCATCCGCATCGAGCTCCCCACTGCCGTCGGCATCGGCTGATCGGAATGCCGCTCGCAGTTGCTTCTCCTTCAGGCTTTGCTGCTCGTAGTCCTTCAACTCTTCGCTCACATTGAGAAGCTTGCACGCGTGGGCTTGTCCTGGAGCAACGGCCGACACGGACGTCACGATCTCCTCCTTCGTTCGCTTTTTCTCTTGCTTCTTCGCAACCAGGAAGTACTTGATGTTGACGCCAGATTCGTTCAGCATCCAGAACAGGCCGTCCTCCTCTCGGATGTGTGGACGAATCCGCTTGGACACCTTCTCCGCCTTCGAGAAGTTCGCGATGTTCGTGTTCAGCACTTCCATGAATGCGGACGTGATGTTCAGCTGCAGGTACCGGTCCGACGAGTAAATCACATCGAGCTGCGACGCGGGGTCCTTCTTCAGGTCGAGGATGCCCTGATAGTACTCCATAAACGGCTCCACCTGACGCGCCTTCAGGTTGTAGTAGTTGCCGTACACGTCAAAGCTGATCTTGCCAACACCGCAGTTGTTCTTCGATCGCCGTTCAGGTTGGAAGTCTGTTCCACCACCAACGACGGCACCGCCCTCCCAGACCGAGAAGTTGCCGTAGATGACCAACTCTTCCAGCGAAATCTCAATGGCTGGGACGCCTCTCGGCAGCATATCGTCGATCATGCGCAGGTAGAAGCCTCCAAAGGAGGTCGAGATGACGGTTTGCACGTACATGCTCATTTCCTTCGCCGGTCCACGGTGGACGGGAGCGGCCGAACGATTGTCGTCGCCAAGGCTTGAAAGGAGCTGATCGATCGTGTCGCCGCGGCTTCCCATATCCATCTCCTTCGTCAGCACCCAGGCGCTCTGGTCTCCTGGCTTCACCAAGCTCGGGTTGACGAGGCGGTACCACGCCTCCTGCGCGTACTCGTAGTTCTTGAACGTCCGAACCATTTTCTTCTGCACCACCGAGACAGGCAACCCGTTCAGCGACGTCCGCGAAGCGCCAACTTGCTCTTCATAGGTCTTCCAGAAGGCAGCAAGCTCGATCGAGTTGGCAATGGAACTCGCCAGGTCGCCCGACAGGTAGGGAACGCGGTTGCGCTCCATCGATGGGTCGACGTACTCTTGGCCCGTGATCGACACAACTCCTCGGTGGACTCGAGAGTACAGCACCTTGTCGCGGCGAAGAGCGCTCTCGAACTCTTCCATCGACACATCCCCGCTTCCGTCGCTGTCGACGATGCGGAGGAATTCTTGAACGGTAGCGTCGAACTCGTACTTCGTCAGGTTGTCGCAGTTGGTCGCGCTCTTGAGCAAACCCGAAATCTCCGTAGCGTCTAAGCTTCCGCCACCGTCGACATCACGCATCTTGAACTCCTCCTTCAGCTTTGCGAGGTAGCGCCTCTCTTCCAAGTCGCGGCGTGCCTTGTCGATCCGCTCAGCACGCTCAGTGCGTTCGCGCACAACGTGCACGTCCTCCTTCATCGAGTCGCTCAACGACCCACCGATGCTCAGGAAAACACCCAGGTCGTTCGGCGAGAAGTTCAGCGCAAAGTCCGACATTTGCATTGACAGCTTCCGACGGGCACCAATCTTGGTGCGTTCCTTCTGGCTTGGAGGGGCTGCAGTCTCCTCTGCCTTCTCGACATCAGGATGCTCAACCTCGACAATTTGCTTCTTCGAAACAGCGCTCCGAGCCACACCCCACAAGTTAGCGGCCGGTTTCTTGGTCGACTCCACCTTGGATTCTTGAGACAGACCTCTCGATCGCGGCTTGGGATTGCCGACAGTCAAACGATAGCCGAGCGCCAAGTCCACCCCCTCGCCCTCGAGTTCCAAGATGGAGCGCACATCGCCGATGTCGAGCTCAATGCCATCGTCACGGAGGATAACAGTGCACGGAACCAGCGCGACGTCGACAAGCTCCATCTCGATCGATTCGTGGTGCGCCGAGCTGTTAACGTCCAGTTGAAAGTCCGACGTGAACGCTAGCACGTGCGACTTGAGTGTCGAAGAATCGCCAAGCAAACAAAACTCGCAGCCCTTCATCTTGATCTTGCACGACATTGGCGACCCGCCCAGCAGAAGAGGAGAGTACTCCTGCGGCAGGTCTTCTGTGTACAGAGGTGTCGCTTCATCCCGCAACTCGGGCGACTTGCTCGGGTCCGCTGGTTCACAGGCAAGAAAGCGCATCTGCGTGACCTCATCTTCATCCAGCGCCGGCAAAAATGAGTGCATCGTTGCCATCAGCGGGTCGAATACCAGCAACATTGTGAAGTCGCTGAGTGTGACAGAGATGTCCAGCAGACCGTCGCCATTCTGAACCAGATGCACACGTAGCATCGGCTGTGTTCCTGGGTTCTTGTCCAAGAGCTGGTAGAACACATTCGAGTGCGCGTTGCGCTTGTCCAGCATCCCGAACCGCGTGATCTCCAGCCCAACAACCAGCGACTTCTCGTTTTTCTCCACCTTTGCCAGCGCGCAGCCGACATCCAGAGTGAAGTCGTTCGCAAAGTACGAAAGCAGTGGCGCCTCGTTGTCCGCGAGCAGCAGTAGCTCCATCTTCGTCATCGTGAAGCCCATCTCGAATCGGTGAAACATTGGCTCTGTCTCGGGCATCTCCCTGATATACTTGTCGATCGGGTTGGTGATGAAACGGCGAAGCGCTCCTCGCTGAAGAACATCGTCGCCTATGTACGGCAGCGGCGTTCCAGCCTCGGGGATGTCCCACTCGAGCGACAACGATCGCAGGTAGAGCAAGCGAGAAGCGAGGACTTTCAACTCCAGGCCCTCCAAGCGTGCGCGGCGCAGCGAGAGGTCTTCTTTGAACTTCCAGCTCTTGTACATGCGCATGAAGAAACCCGTCTCGTTGTCGAACTTCCACTGGGGACAGTACAACGAGAGGTACTCCTCCGACTCCTCGGGAGTCAGTTCGACGCAGGCGTCCTCGTCGGCGATCTTAGCGTGCGCCTGCCAATCGTAGTACTGGCTGATGACGCGGAGCATGCCCAGAAGCGCCTTGATTTGAACGGGACGCAGCTGGAGAGACACTTCACTTGCGTCTGCGAACGCAATCTCGAGCTTCAGCGCACGCTCACTGCCGATGCCAGCCAGCAAGCCCTGGCAAATGTACGGCATGGAGATCCCGATCTGCATCGACAACGGCGAGACCAGGTAGCAGGCGTCGGCGCTTCCTCCGGGTTTGGCGTTGAGGAACACCATGAACTCCTGAAGCTGCATGAGCCGCTTGCGGCGGGGTCCGTCATCTTCGCTTCGCCCAAGTTCAAACTCCTCGAACGCGATGCCCATTCCGGCCCCAGAGTCTTCGTCGCGGATGGTCAGCGAGAAGGACCGCGTGACGATGGAGAACGAGTCGATCACCTCATCCACGATCGTGTGCCAGAAGGCAGGCTGGGCTGCCGCGGGCTTGCCGTGCTCCGTCTTGGCCTGCTGCTTCTTGGCGTCGCTGCTCGCCTTGCGCAGCGCCGCCAGGTCCTTCAGCTTCTGCACGATGCCCACCGTCCAGTCTTGCACGCACTGCACGCGGGCCTTGGCAGCGGCCGCGATGGACTGCCGGCAGCGCTCCGCGTTCTCCTCGTTGGACCACATCCACTTCTCGGGCGAGTTGAGGCTCACGGCGATGCGCAGGCCCGAGATCTGCACCGTCGACTCGAGCGGCGTCTTGTGCACCAGGCGGTCGAACGCCGGCAGCACGAACAGGAACTGCTTCATCTCGAGCCGCTCCAGGTCCATGGGTAGCCCGGCCAGCGGCTCGAGCGCCGGCAGCGAGGCCTTCGAGACCGCCAGGTCACGCAGCTCGAGCGAGCCGGCGCGCAGCGACCAGCGCAGCGAGAACTTGTCGCCCACGAGCCCGGGCGCGGCCAGCCGCAGCAGCACCGACAGCAATGCGTCGCCCGCCAGCGCCACGGCCGCCGCCAGCGCCAGGCCCAGCAGCGCCAGCCACAGCAGCAGCCACATCATCATCCTCGACGCGTCTTCTCGTCCGGTCGGGTTGTCCTAGCGGTGGTCGTCGCCTTCTGCCTTCTTGCCTCTTGTCTTCTGCCTCTTGCCTCGGTGCGGCCTTTCTTGATACTGGGATACTGGACGCCGTGCGTGAATCGGGCGGATAAGGCGACAGGCCGGAGGAAGGAATGGAAAAATGTGCTTGGGCACCAACGCTGCTTGTTGCCGTTTGTGGCTCGTTGTCGGTCGCGCTGGGTGTGTACGAAGGATATGCGGGTCACGGTACGTGGGTGACGTACCCACCTCATAGTGGGCGTCAGTGACTCTCTGGGATAGGGCGCCTCAACAAGACGGCGCGTGTCGCAGGGCTTGTTCCACCCCCTGTCCCGATGTCGCCACCCTACGCTTTTCGGACCAATCGCACGCCTCCATTTCACTCTCAACGCGCGTTCATTCGTAGAAAACAACGCAGGACGCCGCGGCACCGCCCACATTCGGATCCCCAATCAGTCCAGATCGCCCACGGCCGTGAAGCAAAGTGAAGTTGATGAAGGCGGAGCTGCTTCTGGCGCCACCGCTGCGACCTCCGAGCCGCCACCGCGAAGCTCGCGCAGGATCTCGTCCCGAGTGAGTGCGCGCGCTGGCCCCTCCGCTTCCTCGTCGTCTTCCTCGTCCTCCTCCTTGCGGTCGCGGTCGCTCCACCCGCCCTGCGCACATGCCATGCACACACGCCGCATGTGGTTAGTTGGGCCCTTCTACGACGGAAACCTGCGACAGCAGCCAAACATCCAGGCTGGCTGGCATGCAGGCTGGCATGTGTGAAAGGTATGGGTATATACGCACCGCGAAGGCGGACGGGAGCGCGGGCGGGCGCACAGGGCACGGCGCATCGCGCGCGCGCCGTTGCAGCTGGGCCCACGTCTCGCGGGGCTCGGTGCCCTTGGACCCCGGGAACACGCCGCCGCCGACGATAACGCCGCGCATCGGAGCCGTCGGCAGCGGATCGGCCGCCGCTTCCGTCGCTCGCGGCTGCCGCGGCTCTTGCCGGCTGCCGGTCGAGATCGGCGCCGGCGGCGGGAGCAGAGACGGACCGGCGGTCGCCTCCTCGCGGCCCGTCGGCGAACGGGGCGGCGACACGCGTGCGGGCTTCGCCGAGGTGTCGGCGGTGTCGACGGGGTCACAGGCAGCGACCGACTCCTCTGGGGTGCCACTCTGACGCGGAGCGTTGTCCGTCTCGCCGTTCGCCGCCTCAGACTTCGGAGCGGAGACCGTGCGACTGGCTGAAGTCGCCGCATCGCAAGGGGGCGGACTGGGGTCTTCACTCTCCTCGAAGAGGGTCTCACCGTCCGCACCGCCGCCGTCGCTGCTGCCGAGCGCACTCCCGGATCCTGCTGCTCCTTCCCGACGTTGGTCCGCTCTTGACGCCGTCTCTGGCTCGCGGCTGTCGACAGCACCGACTGCTGGCGTCTCGAGACTCTCGATGCGCGCGCTCTCCGCCCAGAAGGTGGCGCCAAGCCGCGCGACGCCGTCGCCCAGCACCTCGAGCCTGTCCTTGGCCGAGTCCGCGTGCGCCTTCCGGATGCGCTCATCCCACGTGGCGCGCTCGGCGGTGCCCAGCCGGAGGTACTCGTCCTTGGTGATGCCCCGGAAGCCGTGCAGCTCGACCTCGCAGTCCACCGCCTGCGCGCCGAGCGGAGGCGGAGTGTTCTCGTCGCCGTCCACCGGAGACGCCTCCGCCAGCTTGCTCGCCTTCTCCTGCTCGATCTCTAGCAGCCGGCGCTCGCGCACCTGCGCCTGCCACTCGCGGAACTCGTGCAGCGTCCGCCTGCGCTCGTCGTTCTCCTTGTCGACGAACGCGCGCTTGGCTCGCAGCTCGGCGTCGCTGCCGCCCGCCTTCCACGCGTCGACGGCGGCCCGCTCGATCGGGAAGATCGGCC